>JAQIXN010000917.1:0-25913 GCA_034698145.1 Proisotoma minuta | reverse complement strand
CAACCGAGCTATGAGCCAAGCTATCAGCCGAGCTATCAACCATCTTATCAGCCGAGCTATGAGCCTTCTTACACTCCCGAACCTTATTATCCTGAATGCTGGGTCGTGGGATGGTATGCAAGTCCGCCGAACAAAGTCGAATATGTAAGGATTTCTCTAAAAAAAATTCTTAATGTTTGCTATTTTTTCAACTTTTTTCTCTTTTTTTTAGCAAGTTCCTGTTCAATCTTACAATTCCTATACTCCATCCTATGGATATCCATCATACACTCCGGCTTACGATCCCTCCAAAATTGAGAAAATAGCAAAGGTCCAGCAGGTCCAGTGCCCAAGCTACGGATACCAATCCCAAGCTCCAAAGGCGTCTTATGGTTATTCGAGCTACAAGGAGGAAGATGTGTGCTTTGTGGGTGTGGGAGGATACGACGCCTGTGTCGCGGATAAGGGGGCCGCCGTCTTCTGTCTTGTCCCAGAAAAATATCACGAGCCAAGCTACTCAACAGCTTACAACAGTTATACTCCAAATAACTACTATTCTAGCTATGAAAAGAATTATGCCATCAAAGTCGGGTAAGCAAGCGTTTTAAAAAAATAACTAAATTTACAACAAAGTTCTAAAATTCTGATTCTTTTTGCTACTTTCAGACCTGCACAGGCTCAAGAAAAGACTCAACGTGCCGTGCTTTATGCCATTGTCCAAAAGACGACTCGATGTTCAAAGTACCAACCAGAATATCCTGATTCTTACTCTTACGGCTACCGAAAGAAACCTAATTACAAACCCAAACGTATCACTGCCACTAAAATTAGTTATGAAGTTGTAGCGGCCATTGAGGATGCCTTTTTGGAACATGTTTATGACAAGTGTCATGCACCCAAGGACTATTATTCTTCGCCCGAGCCCAAGTCCAGCTATGACCATAATTCCTACGATTCCAAATCAAACTACGAGCATTACGAAACAGGAAGCAAGAGCCACGAAAAGTACGAGGCTTATGAACATCCACGATATCAAGCTTATAGCCAGGCTCCATACGAACGTCCCTACTACGAGCCCGAATCGTCCTACGAATCCTACCATTCCTATGAATACAAGCCCCGATCCTATTACAATCGAAAACGACCTTACTACAGCCGACACTATTCAGAGGAAGAAGAATATGAGCCATATCCCTTGCCCTATCGATACCGACGTCCGTGTAAACGACGCTACGAAGATCCAGAGGACGAGTACTACGATTCATACGAACAAGATCATCAGTTAGATTATAGAAAATACAACCACTAATATGTAGATTGTTAAAAAATTGTTAATTTAATAAACATAGTTAGTTGCCATTGACGTGAAGACTATTGAATTTGCTCATCTTTTTTTGCAGCAGCCTCCTTTACAAAATTATTAAATTCTGTCTCAAAATGTTAGAACTTGATGGATATTTCGTTATCTTAACCCTCATTTTAGGATGCTACACCTTTTTTCATATTCTTGTAACAGGACAGAATCAAGCGTTCCAATTATTTGAAAATCACGGGGAAACGATTTGGAATTACAAGGATCGATTAGTTTCCTTTGCAAATGGATACATTTTCTATGAGGCAAGTCTCTAATTTCTCAATTTAAAATTAATCAAGTTGTATTTTATAGCTTTGCAAAACTATACGCGATGAAGATGTCAATATATTTTGCCAACCGCCCCAAAATTGGAAAACCGACGCTGTATATACTTAATTATTAATAAGCCGGGTAAAACGTTTTCTTGCATTCTAAATCGCTTCAATTTCAGATTTTAAAAGTTAGTTCGGGCTTCTGGTTTGTTAAAGTTCTGGAGTTGTCTGACACCATTTTACTCACTTTGTGGGGGTCAACTCCGAGAGTGTGGGTCTTTTTGCATCACCCCATAATGGTCATTTTTGGCTTTATAGGACTCAGATTCGTCTCTGGGGGCACTAGTAAGCTTTTATACAAGATTAACAATTCTCTATTTTTTGAATTTGTCGAATTTTTGTAGCGCTAGTTTTTTACGCCATTAATTCTTTGGGTCACTCAATCGTCTACTTTCTTAACTCTTTCGACTTCTCGAATCTTCACAAACGAAGTTGGACCAAAATCTTAAATATGGTAAATTGATTAACTTAAACAAATAGGGGTTTCCGATCTCAATTCACCCCAAAAAAGTTAACCCCATTCCCTCTGCTTGGGGGTGGGGCTAGAAGGTCTAAAAAAAAATTTATTAATATCTACAAACATGAGTTGAAGATATTAGTTGAGCTTTCCATGAGTTGAAACATAATCTGAAGAAACTGTCAGGGTCTCGAGGACGGGTTGAAAGACGCTACTTAATTTATTTGCTGACAAACCACAAACTATATGCTTATAATAATATTTCAGACACAGTTCTTTGCTGCCCTTTTCATCTCTATAACTTCAGCATATTCAAATTGTGGTTATCCCCTTTACGCCAACGTCCTTGCGGGGTCTTTTTCCCTTGCCCTCATCATCATTTGGACAATTCGCTGACCATTTAAACTCGTTTCCACGTTACGTTTTTATATTGTCTTCAAATTTTGTTCCAGTCTTTTTAAATGTTTCTAAAATAACCTTTAAAATCCTGCCCACGCCATGCACAATGATTGTTCTACTCTTTCTCCTCCTCTTCTTAAAGTCAACAGAGTCTAATTACGGGTACGGGGGACAAATGTGTACAGAATGGTCGGACACCTGCGTCTGTGACATTAGAGCTGCTCTGTCATATTTAAATGAAATGGTAATTCAGGTTAAAATTTCCAATATACACCTAAAGTAAAAAAAAAATCAAAATAAATTTCAGAACTCTCTCTCTCTCCAAATGACGCACAACTCGTACTCATACAACACAAAATCCGTTGGCGAACAGATCCAAGAATATTCCTGTAATAAATTCAACTTACTCCCCTCATCCCTCAGGATTTATGACGATTCGGGGCAGGTTCAGCCTCAACAAACGTTTACAAAACAAAGAAGACTTAAACGTCAAAACTTAATGCCTGGGGATAGAGGCTTTGGGATCCTTTTAGATCAACCTCAATATTCCTTGGGGTACCCCTCACATGCAACCTTTATGAGCATTACCCCTTCCTTGGACATAAGGGCAAATCATCATTACGTCCCCTTAGGAAGTCCTGTTCGTCTCCCTTGCGCCACCATCAACACGGAAGGCTACGCTGACTTCCCCCCACGAGTTGAAGGCTATTACATGCAATTTGACTGGTTCCATGCCCATAACGTCCGCGTCATCACGAGCGCTGAGACTTATGTCTATCAAAGTAGTGGAGAATTAGCTTTTTCAGCGGTCCAGTTGAGTGACACTGATGTCTATCGATGTAATGTGAGCTACATCCAGCAACAAAATTACGGTCAAGGACCAAGTCAAAGCAATAAGGAGAAGCCAGAGAATGTGGTTTTTGAACAGCAATTAGATGTTGTGGCAGAGCCTATATTGTGGTTAAAATTTTTGGTACTTCCATGCATTTTTATTTTCCAATGGAAAATGATTTTAAAATATGCGAATATTTAATTGCAGACATCTTACACAGTGGAAAAATGTTCACAAAAGCAAGCCCATTTAATTTCCAGTTATCTAAAATCATTGGTAAATACTCACGTCTGTCATTTCTGTCCTGTGCGAAACTACTCCGTGTCCTGTGACGAGGGACGAGTTTGGAGCTCTGGACATCGTCGAAATTTAGATGTGGAGCCTGATTTTGATGACGAAGAAGACACGAGTGAAATTGGCTCAGGTCCAAGGATTTTAAATATTTCTCTCACACTTTCCTCTCTTGGGATGGAAAAATTCGCCCCCAGTTTTGGAACCTATACAGAAAAATGTGGGATTGAATGTGTGGAGCTCGCCCATGCAGAAATGCTGGAAATTGCTCAACAAAATTTAGAACGCATGTTTTCTTTAATTAGTAGGTTATTATTACAATTATTTTGACTTGATGGCATATTTTAATTGTTTTCTTTCTAAATAGTTGACATAGAGTCTGTAAAAGTAGGCATTGGCACACAAACAATAAGTCACATGCCTCAGCGATGGTTCGGAGGGGAAGTTATTCATGGCTGTCCTTCAGGATTTTTTGGGAATATGAAAATGTGTTGTATGTTTTCAATTTTTAAGTAATTTCTTGAATTCTCTTGAATTTTCTTTTTAAAAAGTTCCATGTCCGCCTGGTTTCTACAGTCCAAACGGAAAGGACGATTGTAGAAAGTGTCCTGTGGGGAAATATATGCCAAGTCCTGGCGCAGGAGTCTGTCTTCCATGTCCTAAAGGGTATTCAACGTTTGGTGAAGGTTCTATTGCGGAATATGAATGCAAATTAGAAGTAAAACTTTTAAATAACTATTTACTTTTAAAGGCTTCAAAAAAATTAAATTAATTTTAACTTATATAGGCAATGGTAGGAATCTGGAACTCTAAAATCTGGCTGTTTATCGCCCAATATTCGCTCTATTTCTCGATTTTGGGGGCAGCTTTACTTTTTCTTCTAGTAGGAATTTGTTTCATTCCTTGGTGTTTCCCAAAATCAAGATTAGGTCGATGTTGTGCCTCTTGCTCATGTTTTGCCCCTGACCCAGATTTCCAGCTTTTAGAGGACGAAGAAGAAGATGGTGAGAATGAGAGTGGGTAGGAATCCTAAAATTCTCATGAGTTAAAAACGTTTTGTAAAACGTCTTCCCCTGCAATTCAGATCGGAAGAAGATTAACAATAGCTCAGTCACAAATGTAGAAGCATTAGATTCGGAACAACAACTAGTTCAAGAACAAGGATCGAAAGTAATTCTTGTCGAAGTCCCTTCAACGCATAAACCCCAGCAACTTCTACTTACAATTGAAGACGAAAAGGCAAGCGTACAAAACGTTTCAAAAGATGTTGAAAGGTCGTCAGCAGCCGCAATAATTCCAGTCCCTCCTCCCCTCCCCCTTCCTCCGTCCTCTTATTGGACCTCGACTCCAAAAAACTCGAAAATAAGTAGACTTAAAGTCACTAGAAAGAAAATTCCACCGCCCCCTGCTCTATTTAGCCTCGTTCAGCAAACGCAGAAAGACCGACAGAACGAACAACAAAACGATACAGTGCATGTCAACGTTTTAACTTCTACCACTCCTAATGAATTCAGAATGCACAAATCCGCAAGTTTCGGAGCAGCTGAAGTAGATTCCAGCTCGGCAAGTGAAGCCAATTATGGTCAGCAGTTTCCACGAACTTCGGTGTCACTTCCAAAGTTTCAAGAGAAAAGGAGCAATCTTACAAAGACGGCTTCGAAAACAAAAGCCAACAAAGCTGTAGCCTTTTCTCCGTCTTGTCAACTGCAGAAATTCACCCCTCCGCCTTCATACGAACAAGATGACCATCTTTACCACACCCCAAAAGGCGGACTTGCTCCGAAACTAGAAATGAAGGAACTTGCCAAACGTTTTGAGAACAAGAATGAAGTGAAATATATTAAGATTTCTGATCAAGGGGATGTCCTAAGGGGAGGAGGGGACTTGGACAACAGTAGTCGAAGTCGAGAGTTGTCACCGGTAAATGTGAGGAAAATTGCGAAAAAGTTGGAAACTCAGAGAAGATTTAGCTCTGGGTGGTTGGCAAGTGGGAAAGTTCCTCCTGGAGCGTTTACTTATATTCCCCCACTGCCCCCGCCCCCGTTGGACAATGATTCTCCCTTAAAGCGTAGGACTAAGAGTAGGAAATCATTCTTTAGATAATAATTTGTACGTATAGTAAAATGTTGGAAAGTTCAAAAGTGATCCAAGTAAATAAAGTTAACAATTCTCGCATACATAGTATAACAAATTAATCTTTTATTTTTTGTGAGTCATAATAAATACGGTAACTTTACTATTCTTTAAATCTTTGTAAAACTAGCACCTTTAATTAATTAAATTACACTAAACTACAACGCCAACATCGCCCAAAATATTTGAAAGTCGAGTCAAATGATCGTCTAAGGAATGTGATTTATGTCCAGGTTTACTTCGAAAGAGTAGTTTTAATGCGTTCATATATTCCAGTTCTTTGAATTGAGGACCTCGTTCCAGAATTCCATTTACAAGTTCCTACAAAAAAAAAATATTATAACTAAATTATAATCGAAAATTGTTAAAATTACCTCTGGGGAATGAGTAAATAGCTCATAAAATTGTCTTGCATGGTCCATCGGTTGTTCAGGATGTTGAGTAATATCCGAAAGAGTTTTCTGAATTGCAAAAATATTTCTGCACATTTTCTTTACACCGTTGTCATTTATCCTTTGAATATGTTCGGAACAGCCGATAAGAATTGTAGAAATTAGTTGACCAATTCCTTCAAACACATACTGAAATTTAAAAAAAATTATTTTAGCAGACATCCTCATTTCAATTCCCTATATTTATGTAATTACTTTGCATTTAACGTATTGCAAGGATGAACTAAGAACACTTTGAACATGTGACAAATCCCGAATCAACTTGAGCACTTCAGGGTCCGAACTTTGAGTATCCACTCCAGGTGAAAAATCTCCATTTTGAGCCATCGGAATAAGAAAATGAAAACAATGAACACGCACTTCCAAATGAAGAACCAAAAGACAAACATCTCCAAGATCACTGAAAGATGTTACGAGTTCACGAATTCGTTCCATATTTTCCTTCATTTCTTCAGAATTTAGCTCGGCGTTTGGAATCCGTTCGAAACCTTTTGCAACGGATGCCACATTGGTCGCAAACCATTCAATACTTTCTTGAAGATGGGCAAGTTGGCGGAGTTGCTTGACATCACTCAAAATTTCATGTCGCTGAACAGTCTTTCCGTAAAATAGTCCAGTAAGAAGGTCAGATTCTCGCAAATTTTGATTTCTTAGTTCTTCAGGACTTTCATCCATGCTTGTGTTTGATTTGGCAGCATCTTTTGCCTTGAACAATTTGAGCCAGTTTGGAAATGATTTGAGAAGGCGTTGAATATCAGAGTCTTTAACCCAGGAGGCGGATATGACCCCTTTGTCATCTGCATCTGGCTGAACGATGGATTGATATGCGGAGGTCAGTGTTTCTAAGAATGTTGAAAGGATAGATTGAAGGATTCGGGACAGTTGATCAGCGTGAGAGGGCAACTCTTTGGCAAGGCGGAGGACTTCTTGAACATTTCGACCAATTTGTACAACGTTCTGGAATTTAATAATTGAAACAACCAATGGTCAAGCATTTTATTTTAAAGTTTTTAGGATTTGTGTAATAAACCTGAATCAAGGGACGAGAACTCTTGAGCGATTTAGATTCTTCAAGAGTAACACAGTCCTTCCAGTAATCTGGATTCTTTCTAGCTGCTTCAACAGCATCAGATATTTCTTTGTACAATTGCTGAACAAATACTTTGTTTACATTATTTCCCATGAATTTTCTTAGCTCGCATTTTTGTCTGCAGTAAAAAAAAAATAGAAACAACAATATTAAAATTAACGGATATACGTATAAAATAAATTATTGTCATACCCATTCATTGTCTGTTCAATTTCCACACAAAGTTCTTGAACAACGCCATAAATTGTGATGATATTTCTCGGACTTGGTTTACATACTAAAAATCTATGTCTATCACTCACACTTCCGTTAACGTCATTCTAATAAAAACATATATTTGTTAGATTGTTTAATTAATTATACTAATAAATTGTTATAAATTTCTTACGCCTTGAACAACATAATCATTGACATTGAGTCCGTGAAGTGAATATTTAAATTTAAACAGTGGTCTTTTTGTTCGTTGCGTCCTCCGTTTGACAAAATAAGAGTTTATTGATAAATTTGTGTCCATGAATTCTGGATTTCCGGAAATTGCAGACTCCGATTTCAAATCACTTAGCCCAAAATAAATTTTTAGAGTTGATTGGAGCTAAAAAATGTTTTTTTTTTTAAATTAAAGCCAATTCAATTAGAATTCTAAACAAAGAAAACTCACAACAGACTGAACTTTACTCCAAAGATATTCTTCCGAATGAATTTTATAATTTGAACGTGATTTCCCCAAACTTTTCTCCAAATGCCGAATAATTACAGTATGAGAGCGTATAATTGATCGAAATTGGGTAAAAATTAATTGAATTAGCTGTTGGAATAAGGCAGATTCACTTTCATTAACTCCGCCACTGTCCCCGTATTCTATTATGTGTTGAGATGCGGCATTTACGACAGCCATTAACTTCTCCTCGAAACTATGCCTTAAATCCTGCAAATCAATCAATCAATTAATAAAAACTCTCGAAAATAATTTTCAAAAATAGTTTCACCTTTAAAAACTTTGTAACTTCTTCCATCCGAATCATGCAATCTACAACGGTAACAATGAAAGAATCGAGTTCTTGGGCTTCTGTCGTCTTTACAAAGTTTCTGCCAAACAATAAAATTATTTAAGTAATTAGCAGAATTCTACAAACAAACAGTATTTTATTTATAGTATTTATACCCTGCAGCATTCTGTCCAAAATCCAAAAATATTTTTCTCGCTTTAATTTGAGCCATTTTTCCAGAACTTAATCTATCAGAACTTGCTCTGTTAAAAAATACTCCAGATCCTTGTCGCTTTTCAAAAGGCACTGCGTTAAAATTGTGATAAATCTCTTGATAAAGTTGCTCTCTCAGCGTGTCAAACATTTTCTAAAATAAAATAATAAGTTTAATAAATAAATTAAAACTAACTCAAATTAACAATTCACTACTAACATCCTTCTTCAATTTCAACTCCAAATGAAGATCACGAAGTCCTTCTATTTGATCTAGAGACGGATTCCAACTTTGCAAGGCCCCCATAAGCACTTCAACTGCTCCCACGTACTGCTTCCGGTTTAACAATTTTGTGAAATTATCTGAGCCTTCCCGTAACTTTTCACTGGAATGTAACACCAAACTTTAAAACCTGTTCTTATTAAAATCATCATAAAAATACCGACATTTGATCGAAAATCGCCAATGCGTGCTTATGCTCAATCCCTTCCAACCAAAGACGTTGAAGTTCTTCTCTTCGGCATTGCAACAATTGTTTGCACTGCTGCAAATTTGATTTCACTGATTTTATCTTGTCTTTGGAGCCTGAAACTTCGGTACAGACGTGGCTAAATAGCTGTTGACCAAAAGAGAACAAATAAATTAGGATTTTTAAAGCAAATATTAAAACAGCGCCACTCCCACCTGCATCACCGCACTTAGGGAAGGTTGATGGGAGGCTAACAACGTGTCAAGCTGTGCGTCCGACTTTTTAAAATCCTTTTCCAGTTTCGTCTTTTCTCTGTCCCGATGGTCAGTTGAGGCGGCGACGGAGAGCGTTTTGATAACCCTCATTAAAATTCCCGTTTCTTTCCCCGGAATTTTGTTGCCCCTCGGGGGTTTGAGGGGACGAGGGGAAAGTGTCGACGAGTCTTCCATTTTAGCGTTAGCTGTCGAAATCTATGTGTATATAAACAAAATGATTTCTTGAAAAAACTAGATTTTGGAACTTACTAAAGTTAATTTCCCATTGTTTAATAGATAAGTGGGCACTTAGTGGCAAGCGTAATTTAACTAATTACACTAAATTAAACTAATTAATTAGCAAATCTTTCGCTAACAGAAACACCTTCATTCTACTGGTGACTGGTATTTCTGCAACTCGCGCTTGGGGGCTTTGCGAGATTGAAAGCGTCTGTCAAAAACGTTTTTGACATGTTCCAAAAACAATTTAAAGCTTTTCAACTTGTCAAATTCTCCAATTTTTTTCCATTTCCATGTTCTATCATATAAATTGATCATTTTCAACGTCCATGACTCATCACATGACTCATTTTAAGGGGCTTTGCCATCGTTCGATACCGTTTGTGGCGTCCTACATTGTACATATTATAGCCATAAGCCATCTACACTCATCTAATTCGCCTTACAAAACATAGACAATTACATCATTAACTAACTAATAAATTGATCATTCAAACGCTCAACAATATCTTGCTCAATTGCCTCAAGCCTCCAAAACGAATGTCATCCTGCGTGCTTTATCAATTAAACGTAAACGCACCACTTCAAAAACATACGAACAGCAAAAACACAAGCTTTAGATAGAACAAACAAAATAGTGCAAAATTGTTTACAATTTTCAGTCAGTTCATGTTTTACAGCGTTTGTTACTCTTGCTATTTATTTTATTTTATTTTTGCACCCATTCATAACAATATTTATTTAGTAGACAATTTTGAAAGATAACGAGCCCAATCACTTATTTTACCACAAGAGTGGAGTCAAAGTATAAACAAATTGCCAAATAATGTTTGGCTTGGCTTTGAATCTTTTGATAGAACCTGTTTATTGCACAAAATCTTTACACACCAAACTTCTTTGTTTCCCAACCATCGACAACTTTTGAATTTGAATGTGAATGTCACATTGCGTCAGTCTGCTAACCTTAAAGAGATGCAACAATGTTATGAGATGGTTTTTTCACTCAGTTTAATTTAACCTGGCAGACCAAGTGGACAGTGCTCAGGCCAAGTTCTGACCATGGACGTCAAATTGGCAACACTCAAAATTTCCAATACTAAAAAGAACAAGTTCAAAAACAAAGAAGACGAATTGGTGGTGGATAAAATTCAACAAAATGATCCAATTTTAGAGCCACAATTAGCAGCAAAGTGTTTAGCAGAAGTTCGCCAGATCATTAAAGCTGGTGAGTGATTAGTTTTCAGTTTTATTAGAGGAAAAAAAGTGTGCATTTTTATAAGAAATAATATTTCAGATGGAAAATTAGTTGTGCCCAAAGATGACATTTTTCTTCTGCGCTTTATCCGCGCAAAAAAGTACAAGCCGGACGTCGTCTATCAAAATGTATGGAATATTTTTTGATTTATAAGATTATGTAATTTTCTCATTTTTTTTAAAGCTAAAGAAATATTACGAAGCAAGAGTAAAATACCCGAAAAGTTTCGCCCATTTCTATCCCACAAACTTTCGCACCGTTTTGGAATCCGGGGTCATCAGTTTACTTAAACATCGAGACGATTTAGGGCGAAAAACATTCATGGTCAAGCTCGCTAAATGGGACACGGATGTGATAAGCATGGAAGACATGACGATGACGTGTCTTCTTGTAGCCGAGCAAATGAGTTGGTGTCCAATTAATCAATGTGCGGGGGCTGTGATTCTAATTGATCAAAGTGGACTTGGACTCAATCATGTCCGACAGTTGACGTTTCCTGCGGTGCATAAAGTTGTGTCGTTGCTTCAGGATAATTTCCCTGGACGATATAAAGCCCTACATTTGATTAATCAACCTTATATTTTGGATGTGCTGATGGTATTGACAAAGAGAGTCATTGCTAAAAGGCTTGTTAGCAGGGTAAGCAAAATATTGTTTGGACATTTGTTACACAATGTTAGCGATTTTTTTCAAAAATTAAATTCCAGATGCATCTTCATCGAGAAGGGAATTCGCTTTTGAAAATGGTTAGTCCGGATATTTTGCCAGTTTCCCTCGGAGGAAATTTGCCAGAAGAAAGTGCGTATGATGAGGAAATTTTTCCAAACATGTTGAAAATGGATGAGTATTATAAGGGTAAATTAAAATTTCATGTTTAGATTTGTTATATATTTTTTTTTAAATATTTTAGAACTCCTCAATTATGGATTCAAGTCAGATATCGAAGACTAAGGTGTAAGGGAGAGAGACAAAGAGTTTGCAAATTTGCCAAATAATTATTTATTAAGAATTTACATTTATGGGAGGGATAATCAATCTTATTCTATTACAACAATAAACATTTACGTATTTAAACTTTGAATTTCACATGCTTTTGATGCAATTGTCAAGAATTAAAATTTTCATCCAACTGACTTTTAAGTATTTTTAATCCAACAACTGAAATATTGGGGGTATTTTTAGGACACCTCAATAAAATGAGTTTG
Source organism: Proisotoma minuta (assembly GCA_034698145.1). Lineage (NCBI taxonomy): Eukaryota > Metazoa > Arthropoda > Collembola > Entomobryomorpha > Isotomidae > Proisotoma > Proisotoma minuta. The sequence goes on along the minus strand of JAQIXN010000917.1, from coordinate 13,971 downwards.
AATAATTATGATAAATTATGATACTTTGTAAATAAAATCCACATGTTTTTAATTTTCAACGCATTTTAACTTGAATAGCAAGACCGTGCTCAGGTCTTAGAATCATTTCAGATAATAGTTTAAGGTCATCTGGTTTTGTCATTGACTTGATGCTAAAACTTCGGAGGAAACTTGCAATCATTACTTTTTCCTCCATCATTGCAAATTTTTGGCCAATGCAGTTTCTTGGTCCTGCCGAAAAAGGGACATAGGCGTAAGGATCGTGATTCGTATTTAAAAACCGATCCGGACAAAATTTCATGGGTTCGGGAAAAACGGAAGGATTCCGATGCATTTTGTAGATAAAGATTCCAACCGTTACTCCCTCCGGCATTATTTTTCCATCATCTGTATTCGAAATTATATTTTACTACTTTTGACTATTTCTTGACTTTGGACTATTTTTTTGTAAATTTAAAATATGTAAAAACTGACCAAGAACAATGTCTGAGCTAAGCTTCCGCTGAATAAAGGGTACTGATGGGTAAAGCCTTAAATTTGAAAGAAAATTTGAAAATTTGTTCAAATAATTTTATTTGCCTATATATTTCAGCAGAATTTCTCTACCTTAAAGTTTCTTTGATTACGCACTCTAAATACTTCATTCGCGTCAAGTCTTCGGTAGTGATTGGACGCTCTTTGTCGTCCCCAAAAATGGCATCCAGCTCTTCGTGAACTTTGGCCTGATGCATAAAATATAATATAGATAATTTTTTTTTAAATGTTAAACCTGTATTTCGGGATTACAGCCGAGGGCATAGAATGTGAAACCGATATTGGCACTATAAATGGGGATAGTGAATATTTAAAAAAAAAATAAAACTTATGAACTAATGAACCTCGTTGTGTCATGTCCTTCAAACATAAAAGTGTCCGTTTCTTCTCGAATGTCTAAATCGCTCAGCTCACTTTCACCCTTTTCATATTGGACCTCGAGCAAGAGATCGAGGAATGCCAGACGTTTTTTAGCTGGAAAGGTTCTCAGTTAAGTATGAAATAATTAATCAGTTAAATATATACTTACTCTTGAAATAAATATTTTCAGTTTCTTCCTTTTTTTCATTTCCTGAAGATTTTAGAGCTTTCTTTTCTACTAAGAATTCCGCTTTTCGTTCCTTAATTACTTTATCGGTGAAACCGTGCAGAGTTTTAAGCACCTTTGTTTGTTTTTTGTATAGGGATGAAAGTTTCCACAAAATATCGAACCTTAGCCAAGGTCTGAATGTTCTATCTTGTAACAGGTGTCCAAATCTACAGAAAGCATCAAAGTCTTCAAAAATTTTATATTTTTCGACGCATACTCATTAATAGCCTTGATATAATCACTATCCGGTTCCTCCTGAGCGTTTATGGAAATTCCCATTGCCGTCTCGCAAATAATGTCCAACGCACATCTCGTCACATAATGGCAAATGTCAAAAGTTTTTCCATCTTTGCATTCCTTGCCCACAATCTTTACCATTTTCTGTGCCTCCGAATTAAAAACCTGCATAAAATCCTCCAGAATTTTGAAATGAAAAGCTGGAGTCAACATCTTTCTTCGATGACCCCATTTGGCCCCTGTGCTCATTAGCAATCCGTCCCCTAACCATGGCCTGACGTAATCGTAGTCGAAACCTTTTGTGATATTTGTTTGAGAATTGAACAGTTTCTGCAAGGCACAAATTAAGATATTTTTTTTTGTAATTTCGAAAAGAAATTCATTTTGAAAGTTGATCTCACCTCGACAGTCCCTCTTCCAGTGACTAGTAAGGCAGTGTCGAAAGGACTGTACAGCCTTATTTCTGGAGAGTCACAAATCTCATTCCAAGAGCACATTTTTTCCAAAATTTCTAGAAATTTAAAAAAAAACAAGTAATACTAGTTTATATATTTTGGTATTTTGCCAACCATTTTTGGGGCACTTGATGAAAAACGGAATGACCCCAAGAATCGGCGAATGGATTTGCTCAGGTTTTGGGAACGCTTCTAAAAGTCGAGCTTTTCGGGATTTGTAGAAAAATATGAAGTAAACAAAAACTAAAATTACCGGACCGTAAATCCAACTCGGATCAATCATTTTTCGAAAACTTTCTTATATAAAAGCTTTTTGTAAAAGAAAGCAAAGCAATATGGAACGAAATGAATCTGTTTGTATTTTGTGTATTTTGGGATCATTTATATTTATCCAGTCAATTGCCCGTGACCTTACAATCTAATCTCTGCTTTTATTCAATTGATTGTATAAACTGTCATTGAACAACATAAAAAAGGCGAGCATATAATTAAGTGAATGACACTAGATTTGGTCATTGCATGCCAATTTTTAACATACTTATCCCCACTTATACTAGTTAAAAATAATTGTAGCCAAAATCAATTGTCGCATTGTTATCAAGTCATAAGGATGACTATGAATCATGTAGTCAACGTGTCTCTAAAAAAATGATGTAAACTAACAATTTATTACTGTGAGTCACAGTCTGTGACTGACTGCGACAAACTCATTTTATAAAATAAAATAATAATTTAGACTGTAATTCCAATCTACAATTACCTGCCATTAAAATAAATTAAATCCAAGAATTTGTAATAAAATTTTAGAAAAAGTCGCCTAATTGAGTTAGCCCAAGGTATCTATTACCTAAGGAAAAAGTTGAGACTTTGAGACGCATTATAAAAAATAGTAAATGGATGTAATAATGCACCAGAGATTTTTATAATTCTTGACGCTCACGATCTTTGTAACAAAGGGACAGAAGGAAGGACACCCATTTGACAGTGTGAGGTCAAAGGTCACAGCCAACGTGACTATGTGACTTTTCATTCCCGAATGAATTGCTGTCAATTTGCAATCCCTATAATTAGGAAGAGGAAAAATTATTTAAATTACAAGCCGAGTCCATCCATAAGTTTACCACCTTATTATAAAACGAATTTAAGCATGCATGGGAAAGGATTCGTAGCAGTATTAAATTGCTTTTACTCATAATATTATGTCATTGGAGCAAAGGGACAAAATTGACCGTAATTACCTCAACATTGTACCCTTTTTGAGGGTCCTCCTAATTGGCCCTGTTGTCTGTCTCCTGACTCTAATGAATAGTCGGCCACTCCAATTTGTCCCGGAGGAAAATTAGCTTTAATTCTTCTCATCCGGTACTTACAAAGTCCCCTGGTACCCTTAGAGCTTAAGGTCAGTTACTGGCAACTGGTTACAAAAAAGAGTTTAAATTAGGTGAGGATGACTAGGAGAAATTCGATCTACATAAACTGACCCCAGTAAGGGGTACAAAATAAAAATACAATAATTTTTTGTATAATTTGATTTAGCGAGATGAGATTGCGTTGTCGGCATAATGTAATTAATCAAACATGACTCACGGATTTGGATCAATTAAACTGAGGGATCAATTTATTTATCTAAAAGCAGTGCAATGCTCGCCCAAGGGTCCAAGATGTGAAACTCATTAGAGATAATAAAATTACATACATACGTAAACGCAATTCGGCTTCCTTTTCATCAGCCTCATTTTATTTATTTATTGCTTTCCTGGCCTAATTGCGACAATTAAAGCTAATTGCTTGCTTAGTCTGCTCTTGAAGAAGCTTTAATCAAGCTCGGAAAGAATAATTAGGGAGAGGAATAAAGCAATTAAACAACAACAACTTGGAACTTTGATTCTCAAATCAATTATAAAAATTCTCACAATGCCCCAAAATTTCAACCATTCTCTCTTCCTTTGGGAGTGAGACCCCAGGGTTTGGAATTATGCAAAAAAAACAACATAAAGCTAGCGGCTAGTGCCAATATTTTTAAACCAATTTTAATCCATCACAATCCAATATAATTTTATTAATCCAAGAATTCAGAAGACTTCTTTCCCTTGCAAAGTCGGTCCCACGCGTCATCCAAAACTTTATTGGACAATGTTTTACAATTTAGCAACAAAACACAGTAAATATTTGTTTACATAAAAACTGAACTGAACTTGTCCGCAGCAACAATCATTTCATCTTTTGCCTTTTGGTTCCTTTTAGACAAATCCAACCTTCTCCATTCCTTTGTCAAAAGTTCAACGTTGAGTTTATTTTTCTAACAACGTCCCATCCCGATAAATGTACACAAACCTTGAAACACTGAAAATTAACTTTAATCAAATGGGAAGTTTTGAAACATTTAAATAGAAAAAATATTTACATGATGGTCTTCATGAGAGAAGCAAGAGACACCGACGACGAGGACGTCCGCCAACCACTCGGGAGGAAGTGTTACTTTTTCTCCGTTACATGTCTCATGCTCATGAAGTTCAAACTCTTGTTTGAGATCCACTTTTTTAGCGAGCCGTGGACAATTTAAATTAGTTAAAATTAAAAGAGTGATTTTATGGCACTTATTACACATTCTTGAACCAAAACGAGCCCAACAAGAAGGAAAAGTTTTATTTTGTTTTGGGATCAATGTCAAAATTAAACGTCCAGTTAAAAAAAATATTTAAATATAATTGCTAATTAAATAATTTGTCAAACATGACTAATAATTGTTACACAATTTAAGCAAATCGGACATAAGCCCGAAATTTTTAACATTTCAAATGAAATTTTCATTAGATTTGCATTATGCATTGTGCAAAATAATGGGTTAATTGTAATTGACTGAGTAATAAATTGAGGCCTGGCCTCGGCACTGTCGGCGGTCTAAATTCAATTACTTAATTTTTTAGCATATAAATTCAATTCCAACCCTTTCCCATGACCTTTCCCTTAAAATCTCAAATGTTGGCTGAAGATGAAATTGGATTAGATGATGAGAGGTGATTAATAACAAGGGAAGAAATTGTTTATTATTTTTAGGCTTCTAACAAGAAACGGGATTGTTTAATTTATTTGTAAATTTATCCAATTGTTGGGCTCATCCAAGGCAGAAAATTAAAAATTGTAAGTTCTCAGGAGTGACGAAAGCAACAAATGGACGTCCCTTCGGCCGAGTTGCATGACACAAAGGGATAATTGCTTGTAACCGTTTTGTTTTATGAGAGAGCCCCCACTGGGAGGAACTAAAGGGCCCACCAGGCAAAACTTTAAGGGTCTCATATCACAAGACCCTCGAAGCAAGTTCAGCTCATCGCAGTCACACGTTGGACAAAAAAAACAGACAGAAGAAACCAAGTTGAGTTGTGTTGAGAATCTTGTACTTTTACGCCATTAGAAAAGGTTGGATGTGTTGGCTTAAAATAAAATAGATATTTATTTTGTAAATGCTTATTCATTCTTATTCAGCCTATTTAATTAATCAAATTGTGCGAAATGACCACTATTTTAATATTTATTTTTGTTGGTCCATGGTTTGAGAATTTAAGAATTTAAAATACAAACAAAAAATGTAGAGAGATTAGCCACTATTTATACAATTCCATATTTTCCTGGTCTTGACTTGACGGCAGTAACTCATATTCTATTTAAGCCTCATCAGTAGGCAGGGCTCCAAACGATTTCTCATTTTGACAGCCGTAATCTTATCAACTCATTAGCATCTAACAGAAAGAGAACATTAGCTGGAGTAGTTTAATGCACTTGCTACCAATAATTTACCTACCTACCTGGATGAAAAATAAACCCGAGGCAAAGTGAGACGAGGCAGATTGAGACAGGTAAATGTCATTAGCTTTGCTCTCTCTCTCCTCTAATCTTTACTGACTTTGGCTTTGTCTACCCAAGATTAAGAAAATTCTCCGCATTTCCGTCTCCAGATATGATTTTCTTTGAGATGAGTTTTTTTACTGCCACAATTCTTAAAATAGAAGAACTAATGGAAGGAGTCATAAAGGTTAATTACTTTGTCATGTAGTCTAAGTGGACCTAAGTTAATTAATAAACAAGTTCTTTAGCTAAAATTAAGAGGGTTTTATCAGTTCAAGTGGACGAGGGCAGTTATCAAATCAATTAAGGTGAGATTAACGTCGTTGAATGTAGGAAAGTGTGGAGGAGGATTATATATAGGAATGAGCAATTTCAGACAGACAGACAACTCTTTGGATGACATCAAAGGTCAGACTTGAAACTGGAGTTATCTAATAAATTTAATGGGAAATGCATGCCATTGCAGGGTTTAATCAAGTTTTATTTCATGGCACAATTTAATTAATTCCATTATACGAACCAAGTATCTAAACTCAAGATTTATTTACAGAGTGGACCAATAAATAAATTACGGTTTGTAATTAAATTATAAAATGGGAAACTATTTTAAATTGGATTTGTTAAGTTGAGCCCTTTTTAAGGGACTCCATTACAAAGTTGAAGGATGGGGATGATGAAAGTTATTAAATAAAGTAAATAAATCCTAAGCCAAAGGGCCCCTGCTGAGCCCTTCATCCAATGGAAATTAGGCCAGCCTTTAAGTTGGCTTCGTTCACATGACAACGAAAAAGTAGAGAAGCAGCTTTGCTTTTTTCAAAAAATAAAAAATAAATGGAAAAATGAAAGTTTAAAATCTAATCCAAATTCTAAAAAAATTGTGTCAGTCGATCTTGAAACTTTGTCGCGTTAACATCAAAAAAATGGATCAAATTAACTCGCTTCCCACTGAGGTCAGTATTTTCTAAACATTAAAACTTTTCTCCAAAAGTTTTTCTAAAAATTCTTGTATAGATTCTAGTTCAAATCTTCAAATACCTTCCGGAGCACGTTTCTGCGTCCAAAGTTTGCGTTTCCTGGTCCTCTCTCGTGGATTACTTTTTTGGGCTGCCCCTCGAAATTTCACAAAAGAATTTGGGTGCCCTTGCTTCCATCGGGATTTCGGAATGCGTCATAATCAAAGAAGGTTCATCCCTCGACAACTTTCTCGAGCATCAGTGTCAAGTTGAGGACGCAAATTTGAAATGGAAGTACCCTTGGCTGTTAAAAGGTCTTGTGCTCAAGGCCCTCCTTCCACCTGAACAACAAAACTCTATTCTTTTCACTCCCGAATTCAAAAACTTGAACAAGCTGTCTCTAAATTGGCTTGCGGTGTCCGAAATTGATGTTCAAAAGCTGGCAGCCAATCTTCAACCGATTCTACAGAGTTTAGAGGTCTGTGACGATTCTGAGCTCAAAAGCAACACTCTTGGTAATTTTGCAATCTATCTAAAAAATAAGTTTTGTTAAAAATTTAATTTTATCTCGTAATTTTTAGTTAATAAAGTCCATGAGAAGATTTTGGACATTCTACAATATTTCTCAAGCCTAATTTCCATCTCCCTCGAAATTCCGGAGCCGACGGTTCAGAAATTGCTGACCAAAGGAGTTCTGGACTTTCTTCGTAGAAGCAGAGGACGCTTGCAGAAATTGACATTAGATCTGAACCCATTTTCAAAAGCCAAAGTTGGATTTAACCAAGAACTGATGGCACAGGCAGCAAAGATATCAAACGAAGAGTTAGAAGCTGATGTCAAGGCCCTCTGGGGAAAACGTGGACTGTCCCTCAAGTCCATCCGCTTTATTTACGGTGGAAGAAAGCTACACCAATTGGAAACTTGGCTTCAGTTCTTTAAACAATCAAGGGGGCTGGAGATCCTGGTAATCGAGTTGTCGCCATGCTTGGATATTTCTGCCACTGTTCCCACAGCCATTGCGAGAAGTAACAAGGATACCCTCAAAGTTTTTGAGTTTACAGGCGGGCCAACGGCGACGTATGGAATTCCGGTGGCGCAGAATGTACAACACCTTTGCCTGGATTTCAATGCAATTCGAGAATGCTCGGTTAGTTCATTTTATTAAAAATCCCCCTCAAATTTCAATATTTGAATTTATTTATTTTCGGTAGAAATTGGAACACTGTCGACTTGATCTGTACGAAGATACCAGAGAAATCCGAAATCTGGTCGGCGACCCATTTCCTCCCTCTCTTCGTCAACTCCGACTCGCAAACTTTGTCCTTTGCTTTGAAGAGATTTACTCCGTGATTGCATCAATGCAGCTGGACCGCTCTGTTCTTCATCTCGAAAGTGTCTGGATCGAAGACTGTCCAACGCCGGACATTCAAGTGGAATCAGTTGAAGAATTTGCCAATATAAACCTGGTCGGAGATGATGAAAACGATCAAGAAGAAAGTTCTCAAAGCAGTAGTAGCACAGACTCTTCATCGTCATCTTCCACCTGCTCATGTCCCCCCACGCTACCAATTATGGACATTGAGTGTCAACAAAAAATTATTGCCCTATCAAAAACGGTACTTGAAGGTGGTAAGATAACTTGTTTTAGGCTTGGGCGGTTGTCGCAGTTTCCAAAGAATGGAATTGTCCTAGGAGAAGGAGAACAAGAACAAATTTTGAGAGTTGATCAATTGACAGAGGAATTACATATCTGCAGTAATAGATTAATGAATCCCTGTGATTGCGAATTTGAAGAGATTGGTAGTTATTAAGAAATTTAAAGTGAAAATTGTAAAGTATTTAAATATTGTGTTGATTGAACTTGATTGTGTGTTCAATTTTTAGTCAAATTCTTTGATTTTGAAAATAAACGCTTTGAACATTTTGAACTGAACATTTGAGGACTTTTTATTTATATAGGTAGAAACTATCTAAAATAAATCCATTTCTCCAGATAATTGCTGCGTTAATTACATTAAATTCTTGGCTGCTAATGAGGAACTGACTACTCCGCCCACGCCACGTCAGCCACTCCCTTCCAACTTTAATTGTTATACCCAACCGCTTTTAAAATACAACAATGGTTATGAATTAGAGCTCATTAACTACAAGTCGGTCCTTAAACAAAATAAAATAACTGGAGCTTGAGCTTGTAACAAAATTCTCGGCATGTTCTCAAAGACTTTTCTCCTTTAGGCAAAAGCAAAAACAGATCACGCAACTTTAGCTCAGAATTTATTGGCATTGTCAAATCTAGCAATAAGCTATTCATATTTACATATGAAATGGAGTCCATAATTGCTAATTGTCCTTCGGAAAGATCCGCCCTAACTTAAATTACAGCGTGAAGCCGGCTTCCGAATTGAAATCTGATCTCCAATTAGTTCTCAATCGCGTCTGGAATCAAACTTTATTATTATGAATACTTAAATTATTTATGGATGGGTTGAGGCTGGCGACAGAAAAACTTCTCCAACCTATTTACGGATGATTTAAATCTTTTTCAAAATTGGTGTGGATAATTAGAAATTTAAAATTTACAATTTTTTGTGTAATTATCTCATAATTAATTGTCTAACTGTAAAGTTTGGGTTTATGAGTGGCAGGAGAGTCAGGCAAATATTAACTTTAATGTAACCACTTGATTAATTTTATTTCGTTTTACAAAGTTGTGGTTCTTCGGAGGTGTTTGTTGGGTTGGGATTGGTTCATTAAAATGATTGACAGTTTCAATTAAGAGACCCCACGGAACGAGTCCTTATACAGCAAACAGACCACTAATTAAACTCTAATTACATTTATTTATTTATTTAGGAGGATCTAGAGAAAAAATTAATTTTGACTCAAAATATTTTAGACTTTGAGATTGAAATTCAAGATTTTGAGAGGAAGAGGAAAATAGCTTGAATTTTAATTTGAGCTAATCAACAGCAATTATAATTAAAGTTAATTAGCAATTTGGAAATAATTTGTTTACTAATCTTTATATCTAACGTGGAATAAAGTAATTTAAACCTTTAAAATTTGTAATGGGATGTGCAATTCAGAAATTACATATCTGAAAACAGCCACAATTTAATGATATGTGAATTTTCAGAAATTTATTTATGGCTTTGAAATGCATCCTTTTTAGATTCAGCCTTAAAACTAATTTATTTCTTCAACTAAAAAATTGTTGGCGTCAACGTTCGGGAATTTTATTTCAAACTCTTAATTTTACAACTGCTTCCTCTCTCTTAAACACGGTAATTGGATTTTTATTTTACCCAATCATAATTGTGATTAGCGTTAGCTTACATCATTTTATTTTACAACCAATATAAAGATAGCCGAAGCAGCTTAAAGCTTTAATAAAAAAACAAGCATTTAGAAGAAATAATTTTATTTCTCATAATTTGTCAAGATTTTAAAGATTTGGAGAAAGTAATAAAGACGGCCGAAAAGAGTTTGGCGTGCAGAAGCCGATTTGTATGAGTTCCAAAAACTTGTTATTAATCGTATTAGAGCTTGGCGTAATAAAATTCTGTAGATTCTTCCAGATAACAATTCCCTGTTTTGGTCATAAAACGAAACAAAGTGAATTAGCCGGAAAAGGAGCTTTATGAACATGGAACTACAAAAAGAACATTTACAGAGGGTGGGGCGTTTATTTGGAACAATTTTTAGCAATTTTTCTCAGCTATTCATCGACATTTTTTGGTTGAATTATTTATTGGATATGATAGCCCAGGTTCTTATCTACAAGCTTGGATAATTTTTTTCTGCTTAAAAATATTGGAAGCTATTTTTTTGGTTAGAATTTTTTTCACTACATGTTTAGAATTTTCCAAAAGCCTTTAATTTTTGATGCTTTTCGATAAAACACCCTCTGTTTCATAAAGCCAGATGGGAAAATATACAAAGGGGCTATATGGGAGGTTTATACATGCATCTCTTCTTTCAAAACTGTTTTTGTGCCATAATTTTTCTAAACGGTATAAGCGTACAGTCTAGTTTTCTTAGCCGGGTCGACTTGTTCTTTTTCATAGCATAGTTGCAACTTTTTCCCCCTGCCCTAAGTAAGGTTTTAGATATTTTTTTGAATTAATTCTACCAAAACATTCATAATGAATCGCTCTCAATTAATATTAACATTTGATGTCACTTTAATGAGGGGAAAGGTTCCGCTTGGACATAAAACGCCAATGTCATGACTTGGTCAACGCAACCTCTCCTTTCTTTCGAATGCAAAACTCAAGGGGACGATTTTCCTTGATGGGCATATCAAATCGCTTTTGTCTCATAACAATCATCTACCCTGAAGTGTCCTTCGTCGAATGCGATAGTTTTTTTGTCTCAGCCCCCAACAAGGTGTGATTCGTACAGCTATGGAACATTAGCTTCCCGATTTTGGACTTGACTGCCTTCAAACACGTCTCATTTTGTCCCCTTTCATTTTATCTACCCCAAAACCATCTTAAAATCTCACTGAACAATCTAAGAACTCGAATTAATTAGTTTGGAAATGTTAGGAATGCTCTTTGAGATTTCTAGATTACTTTAAGGTAGCAGCTTGGTTTTCACCATTTTGGTCTCTTTTGTAAGGGGGCAGTTTTTGGGGGGAATAAATTCTCCAAAGAAGATGAAATGTCTTCGAATGCCTTTCACATATATTATTTTATGAAATAAGCCCAAATTCAAATCATGCTTAAGTCTTTATCGCTCTTTTTTTAAATGGGTTTTGGAGTAACATTGTTTGGAAAAGTGTTTGACTAGTACCTCCACTTCAATTGAACACAGTGAATAGATTTTTTTTAAATTTTAAGACAAAAAAAATCACAAATCTAATTAATTGGATTATCTTTGATATTCCGAAAACTGCGTGTTATTTTATTATGGCGTTTGAGAAATATTCGCATTTGAATTTTGTTCCAAATAAACGCCCCACCCTCTGTAAATTTAGGTACATAAGTTTTAATTAAAATTCATTTCCATTTGAATAGTGTTTATTTATGGGTTGCCAAAACGGTTTGTTTTATTTCACGAAATAATAAAATGCATGCTAATTAATTATAGTATTAATATTTATAATTAAAGATTGGAAAAAATATGAAAAAAGATTGATCTTCAGTGATTTGGATGTGAGTAGAACATAAAAAATTTCTCACTTGTTTGATGCAATGGGTTGCGCAAATTTGAAATTGTTCAAAAATCGTAAACTCTTTGAGATGAAAAAAGATTTGGAAATCGAATAAAAATAAATGCAGTCTACGCCAAATTAGCATGAATTTTGGAAGGACAAAATTCATATCATTAAACATTTTCTTAAAAACTTAATCGTAATTTTTTTAATGTCAAATTTCAAATTGAAAATTTTATAATAGTTGTTCCAAAAAAGCCAAGTGAAAAATAAAATATTAATGGGGTCTATTTTCAATTCATACAAGAAACAATGTCTTCAGAACGCTTTGCAAAAAATAAGACGTCAAAAAGTCAAATTTTTCGAAAGATATCAGGCGAAAAGGATTTCCTTGAGACATATTTTTTGGACTTTTTCATGTTTTTGATATTTTTGACCTTCACAATCTTGAACAGTTGGGTCTATCTCCAAAATTGTCCAAAGTATCCTTATATGTTCACTTAACAGGTTGCAAAAGAAATTTAAAAAGTCAATTCGTTTGAGGGTTATCTTGCTGACGAGCAGAAGTATCTATATTTAACTCTCCCAAGCAGTATTTTTAGAATATTTTAATGGCGTTGGGCTTAAACAATTTCTCTTATCGTTAGCTCATTTTTTATGGAAGATGAAGAATTGGTTTCTGTTTTCCAGAGCCAGGTTTTAAATTTATTTGAAATCGGAAAGCCATTTTGCTATTTTTTGAAAAATTTCAGTTTCCAAAATTTCAAATTAACCATTTTAAATTTATGCAGAATTATATCCTTTTTTAGATATTAGAAAACACAAAAGAGTCAATAATTTTGGCAAATTTTTTGAAGCATGCAAATTTTAAAACAAATTAAAACTATTTATATCGGCTTTGTCATTTACGTAATAAGTAAATATGAAGATAATCATGCCCAGACTCTTTGTGTGAGCAAATACCTGACTCTTTGTCATTGGCCCTCGGACTTTGGCTCGTTGGGGGCATTCCATATGGCAATGACCACAGATGGATAGTTCTTGCCCCGCTGGGCAAGTTCTCTTCAAAAATTGGTCTCAGATTTGAAGATGATCTAAGTTATCCCGAAATAGAATGGAAGAAAAATCAAAAAATCAGATTTTTCCCGATAATTTACCCGTCCCTAAAAATAGAAACATTTTAGAATCTGTGACATATTAAACATTGTTAAATATAAACCAAAACTTCAAGAAAGTAACGCCCGTTGCTTAACTTAAACGGTTTGCTTTAATTGGAGGGTTTATAATGGTAAACATTTGAAAATGTTGACAATTACAAAATTCTGAAAATCCAATAGTATGTATTTTATTGCATTTTTACTACAGGCCAATTTCAATTTTTTTTAGATTTACCGTATTAAAATTATTGACGAAGAGGCTAATAATGAAAGTTTGCTTCGTTGGTAGAAATGTGAGGATTGGAAGCCATTTTATATGTTTTAAAATGTAGGGTGTCTTTTAAGATAACAGATCGTTAGAAGGTTATGTTTGTAACCATGCAAAAAATAACCTAAAGTATTTTTTAAAGGCAAAGGTTGTTTCTTGACAACCAACTTATTTTTCGCAATTTGATCCGAAAAAACAGTAAATATATGGGACCCATGAAAATGGCGTTTTATAGTAAAAAAAACTTCAGAGAAGTTTGCAAATAGCCCGGGTCAATCTCAGTCGTCTACTTTATAACCTAACCATATCAAAATTGACCACAATTAACACTTTTTTTGCCCTAATTCGATTTTTCCAAGATTTTCTTTCCTCAAACCTATTTTAGACACTGCGAAAAATGGCTCTGATATGTAATATAATCTTAAAAGGTGCTTTATGTTCATAAAAAATTGTATGGGACAAAAGTCTTTTTGGTTGCCACACAACATTTTTTGCCATTTTCTTGAAACAGTTTGAATTTTTTAAATTATATCAAAATAAAAGTGCCCCTATATTGAAAATTAATTTTTTGAAATATTGTTGAAATGTAAATTAAAATTAAACGTTTAAGCTAAGGTTTGAAGCCAGTAGAGTTTGTTAAAATTTTATCTACCCTTACTTCCATTAAGATTCTAGATGGTCCTAATTCCAAATACTTATAACTACAGGTTGGCAAATTAGTGAATCGCTTGCGTTTGAGAATTTATTTTGGCCTACCTAGTGGACCGATTTTGATGT
>JAQIXN010000916.1:0-25916 GCA_034698145.1 Proisotoma minuta | reverse complement strand
ACAGGTTCTCTCCTTCTCTGTAATTTACAGACTGTAAATAGTGCAAATATTCACCGACAAAATTTTGCATTTCGTGCATTTAAAACAGTCTCCTTGTCCGTTGAATAAGAAACCAGCCTGTAATTATTTCCTGACGAAAGTAAAAATTAATAAATATCAATATGAAACTAAAAGTTCATTCAACTCTTTCATTATTCTGGAAAAACAGGGCTAAATGGCTAAAAAAAAAATGGCTAAAGCTGTTTCCATGCCAACTTCTCATTTTAAATTTTATGAGCTCAGATTAGAATTTTCGATTTCTCCGAATTCTCCGTCAGATTTTGCATCTAGAAGCTCCTAGAAAGAAAAGGACTTTTTCAGACATTTTCAGTAGGTCTGCCCTGCGCTACACAATTTCTCATCTCAAAATTCTCAAAATCTCAAATACTCAAATCTCAAATAATTTGCCTCGTCTTTCGTAAAATCACAATAAATTGTCTTTTATTTGCAGAACCTAGATAATTGATAAATCTGTGGACAATGGGCGTGAGAATTGTCTCCGTGCTGTTTCTGGTGGCAGCGAGCGTCTCTTTGACCTTGGCACTGGATTCGTATCAGTCAAAATGTGTAATTACGGAAGGGAACGGCATAAAAATTGACTCGTGTGATGCAAGCCAGGTAAATACATATTTAAAACTATTGTACAGCTTTCCTACTACACGTAAATTTTAATTTTCCTCCAGTTCCTATCGTGTTTAAACGGACGGTGCATGTGCAATGACATTGGAGGTCAACTATTCGATTGGCGTTTGGAGATTGACACATCTCGGTCCGGAAGATCCAAGCGTGGTCTGAAAAAGAAGATTGCAGCAGGTAAAAATCGACCTTACAGAAAAATAACTTTATCAAGTTTAATTTGGCCAAATTTTAATATTCAATCTTAAAATAGGTGCTATCGGGGGAGCGGCTGTGGGCTATGCTGTGGGGAATATTCAAGCCAAGGGAATTTCTTCCGGTTTCAAAAAGCACAGTGAGCCAAAGGAAAAGAAAGTTTATTCTTGCTATGCACGTGTCGGAAGTCCATGTGTTTTGGACTATAACAATGTCAATATAGTCACCCTCAGCACTACAACAACCACAACAACAACATCGACAGAAAGTCCTGGAAATTCTTCTTCCATTTCAGAGAACAACAATTCTACAACAAGCACTACCACCATGTCACCATCGCCCATCAGTATGGATATTACAAAGATCCCAAAATGCGTGAGAAATGCCATTTGTGTCCGACCAAATCAAAGTTCTGGAATTGGTGGAGGCTTCCATGTCAAGACAGAAGGGGACCCCAGAATTGGAGTTTGTGCCTGTGACAAAAATTATGCAGTCACTTCTACAGATCGATGTGAAAAATCAAAATCAGGAAGTTCAACAATTGTTCCTGGCCTTCCTCTGCTAGTCTCTGTTACATATTTTGCACTACTCAACAAAATATTTTAAAATTAGCATATTATTTAAATCTAAAATTCTGCACTGAATTCAAAAACGATGTGAGACTGATTTTTTTTGTATGAGCTCAACATGTTTAATTATTTAATTACTATGTAATTTCTTCATCATCTTTTCAAATGTTAACCAATTTATTTTGTGTGTGTATTTTATTTTATTGAATACAAATCTTGTAATTTGGATGTGAGTTTAATTAATTCAAATTACTTATTTCATGTCCATAATATTGAAAATTTTCATCGATATCTTCTTTTGGTACATGCAAAATGTAATAAAATCTAGTTAGAATCCTAAAACATAAATTATTGATCTTTATTATTAATTACAATAAATAGTAATATCAAACTGATTCCGTAAAAATAGTTGTGAGTCTTGGTGAGATTTCCGTTTGAGCACAAACTGTGAATTGTTTCCTTGTGTTGGGGTCGGCAAGTGCACGTCCCTTGATCCGATTTTATTCCTGTCGGCTTACATTCTGCAAAAGCGACACAAAATTGAGTCTTGCTCTTTACGACACAACTTCCCCCACTTCGGATGAGACATTTTTGTATTTCTTCATCAAAGCTGTTTATTTGTGGACATTTGCAGAGATTATTCGAACAGCGTAAAAATGTAAAATCTCCGTTACAATCTGCATCTTTGCTACATGGACTGATGTTCTTGGATTGTCCTGCCTTTGATTCAATACAAAATGGGAACAATGCAAGAAAGCTAAGGGCTCCCAGAAGAAAGTTGTTTAATTGGAATATCATGTTCCCAAAATTTTACTGAACGAGAGAGACTATGAGATTATTCAAAACTTCAAACTGCATGAAATACGTAATAACACTTTTAATGAGGAAATATACACCGAAAATAATTTATTTTAACTATTTCTTACCAGTCTTTTTTCGTGTTCCTAAATAAAATTATACTATCTTATAATGAAATATGCATCTTTCTATTTTCAACACATGAGCTGAGAACATAGCCGCTATGTCATAGCGCAAAAAATGGACAAGAATGTAAGTAACGTGGTTTACCTCATGAAAGTTAAATTGTGCTTTTTTGCAGCATCCGATTTCATTCACTTTCAGTTTCTGGAAAACACTTGAAAATGAAATTGTATCTAAAAGTATTATGAACTGAAAAATATTGTTAGTTCGCCAACCTTCATTCGAGTCAAGGACAATTGACCTATTTGACAGAAAAAGTAGCAGACAGATGAAATTGGAGTAGATATTAGATATTTACAGTGGATGCTGGCTTTGACAATCATTACATAATATTGTTGCAGATTGTATTTAAAGGAGATGAAGTTGAAGGTCAATAATTAATAGCAATCGTTAATGATTTTCAGATTATTAATCATTATGAGAAGTGAAAAATAGTGTCGCTTGGCCATTAATTGCATTATTTAAATAACTGCAGCCGAAGAAGATGGTAAAATTATTATTTGCAAACAGGTTTTCAACAAGAATTATAATTTGCAGTTACGAAAGAGTGTGATTCATTGTTATACATTTATACATAGGCTGGGTCGATGAAATTTTGTAATCTCACCAAAACGATTGACCTACTGAAAAGCTTCGATTCTCAAGGCTAAGGTTAGTTACGTTGGCCTTGACAAAGGGGAATGTCAAATAATGATACGATTCATATAATGTTTCAAAATCCCATGTAATCTTCAAAGGCAAAATTATTTGTTCTCAATCTCCAGATTTCCAGAATAAACAAACCAATTTACACATACACGATAGCTCAAAAATAATTTCGAGCTTTGAGGTCTAATATAAATTTTTATTTGTGACTGCTTCTAGCGGCTCAATTAAAAATGTCTTGCAGTTTAATTTGTTGTTTTGAGGCAAGCCGTAAATCAGGTCACAACAGCCACCTCTCTACTACTGACACAAGGGATATATGCACATAAGGACCTGAAAGAACTTTGCTCCTCACATTTAATATGAAAATGACATTCTTATGTCATTATTGCGAAATTCAGCCAAATCCTAAGCTATATTGACTTTCCATAACATGTTGGACCCAAAAGAAGCCTTTATCTTTGAGGACCCGTTAAGAATTGATATTATTCTAAAGTTGACACTCCATGAGACAACATAAAAAGTGCTTAGTATTTATTAAAAATAACTGCTAGTATTGGCAACTTGAATAACTCTGAAGATACATTTTCTGCAAAATGTCGCCACAAACTCTAATTTCAGATGGGTTTTATGGCGTTGTAGTGTTGCTTATAAACCTGTACAAATATTTGGAGAAAAAAGTTATTGAAATCGCAGAAGACTTTGTTGAGCAACACTTAAACAAAATCTTTCTCAAAGCAGGAATTGTGTTAAACGGAAAAAAGAAATTCGATCCGAAAATCTATAACAAAAGAGAATTTTATACACGTGTCGTCAGCAACGCCACACTAGGCCTTGGAGAATGTTACATGGAAAAGGTATTTATAAACCAAGTATTGTAACAATCTTTATAACATTCTATTTGCTGTCTTTTAAAGATCTGGGACGTTGAAGATTTGGAAGAATTTATCTATCAAGGGCTAATTCACAACCTAGCCAAGGAATATCTAGGTCCAGTTAATCGAATGACAAATTACTTACTATTCAAAACCATTAATCTCCAAACAAAAGTTAAAAGTCTTGAAGTGGCTCATAAACATTATGATCTAGGTATTACATAATTATACTTAATATATATAGCTAGAATATAATTTTCTATCAATTTTATAGGAAATGAGTTATTTATGAGCTTTTTGGACCCAACAATGAGCTACAGTTGTGGGTATTGGAAAAACGCCAGCAATTTACATGAAGCACAACTAGCTAAAATGGAATTGATTGCACAAAAGTTACACCTCGAACCTGGAATGACTGTAAGTATTTTTTTGTGTAAATCTTTTTTGGTTAATTAAAGCTTCTTTAATATTCTTTTTGATTAATTGCAGGTATTGGATATTGGTAAATTACTTTTTATGACATAGTACA
Source organism: Proisotoma minuta (assembly GCA_034698145.1). Taxonomy (NCBI): domain Eukaryota; kingdom Metazoa; phylum Arthropoda; class Collembola; order Entomobryomorpha; family Isotomidae; genus Proisotoma; species Proisotoma minuta. Next base: position 21,447 of record JAQIXN010000916.1, on the reverse strand, counting down.
TAGTAAATATTTATTATCATTGGTAAATAATGTTGCATACTCATAGGTTGCGGCTGGGGTGGTCTCTGTAAGTACATGGCTGAAAATTACGGAGTCAAAGTTGTTGGATGTACAATTTCTGTTGAGCAAGCGAAAATTGCTAGAGAAAGATGCGAAGGCCTTCCAGTAGAAATTAGACTAGCAGATTATCGTGATATTCATGAAAATTTTGACCGCATTGTTTCGGTAAACAAATTAATTCAGTCTGTCTTGTTGATAAATTTCTGTATGCTCAATTTTTATATTTTCATTGCAGGTCGGAATGTTCGAACACGTATGTAACCAAATTAATTCAATCTGTCTTGTTCACAAATTTCTGCAATTTTAAGTTTTATACTTCCCATTGTAGGTTGGAACAACTAATTACAGAACATTTTTTGAAGTAGCCAATAGATGTTTGAAGGAACAAGGCATCCTACTTTTGCACAGCATAGGGGTATTTTTTTTTTTTTTACAGTTTTATGATTTGTATATTACGATGCACCATAGGGGTAATTTACTCATGTGACCGTTTATCTGACTAGGTTTCTGATCCAAACGTTCCATTAATCGAGCCTTGGTTCAATGAATATATATTCTCGAATGGAATTCTTCCATACCATACGGATATACCCAAAAATTACGAAGGACTTTTTATTCTCGAAGACTGGCATAATTTTGGCTTCGATTACTCTAAAACTCTTCAAGCTTGGAAGGAAAACTTTATAAACAATTGGGAGCAATTGTCAATGAGTAAAAAGGTTGGAGAGAAATTTTTTAGAATGTGGATTTACTACTTGACCGTTTCAGCAGCTGCATTCAGAGCGAGGTAATTATACAGTATTTCGATATGAATAAAATAGATGCTGGATTGAAAGGTTCTAATGATTATTTTGATGTTGTTTCTTAGAAAATACCAGCTTTGGCAGGTGGTTCTGACTAAAAACGGTGTCGCTGGAGGATATCAGTCAGTCCGTTGATTCATCAAAAAAGACTTAATTAATAATAGTTGTTGTATTAATATTATTATAATCCCATATGTTGTCATTTTTAAATATTTACCAAACTATCCATAGAGGAATAAAAACAGTAAAATTATGAAATACATATAATACGGAAACCGTATAATTTATTCATATATTTGGGAAAGAAAGATTGCACAAGAAGGCCACGAACGACATATAGGTACACACAATTACAAAGTGTATAAAGGAATGTAATTTTAAAACAACAGTAATAAAAAAAGCAGATCTAAGGATTATGGAATGGAGAAGGTTTTTGTTTTTCAGGTCCTTTTCAAGAATAAAGGTACTGAGAGCGTCACAAGGTCACAGAGACAAAAAAAACTAATGTTCGACCAATAAAATATAAGTCAAAATAATTAACAAAATTAGGAAGAGATCACATAAGCAACAGTAATGACAATTTCACAATTTCACGATTCATAATACACTTTTGAAGAGGTAAATTTATCTTCAATTTCAGTCAGTCAACGATTATCAAAAAACGTTTTCATAATCTCGGAATCATTCATTATAATGAAGCTCATTTAAATGGTTACATTGATTTAGGTTTGGCACGTTATAATGAGAGGTACATTTACGTCTAATAATAATTCTAATACAGCACAAAGTACAACTGGTTCTTCTAAAAAAAATTCAATAATAAAGTTATCACCCAAAAAAAAATTCATATATTATTGGTAATACTTGACGACTTAAAAATTTGTGACTAAATTGAGATAAGTAAGTTTACTACAATACGTTTGAACAGTTTTTTGAAATGCAAACCTCAGATTGTCTACGTACAACATCAGGAATCAAGAGTATTTGGAAATGTTCGTCAACGACGAGTGCATTCAAATAGTAACGCTAAAATACAAATTGCATTATCTTAATAGAGGTACATCAATCTTTTCGATACTTAAATTATTTACACAGTGTTGTACTATTTAAGTAGACAAGGTATCGTCAGTACTACAATATTTTTTTAGCACTAATAATAATAATCAATGTTATTTAATTCAACTGACAAGGATACACTGAACGGTTGACAACCGCTAAACATCTAACCCTAATAAATTCGCTTTCAAGGCACTTATGGCAAAGAGTATTAACGTCATACCATAATAGCCTCTTCGTCATTATTCGGATTAACTGAAACGACGCTATTATCTTCGTCACCATGCTCAGAATTTTCTTCTCCATCGTCCTCACCGAAATCAACTGATGAAATATTGCGAACAAATCGAGTTGGTGGTTTCCTATTCGGTCCTCTATTTTTTTGTAAGCTTGGTAGAACGGAAGAACCTTTAGATTAAAACAAATTAAATTTTAGTTTCTCTTTTATATATACTTTGTATTAATAATAAGTATTAATAATAATACCTGGCATCCTAAACGACGATGTTCCTGGCTCATATCTAGAATATTGTAAAGAATGAGCTCGAGTTTGTCTTGGCGAAGGCGAGTGGCTGAAACTTTTTTTGTGAATATCATCAAGGCTTCCTCCGGGACTGTCCATTTCAGGATCCGTGGACAACATATCCTCGTCGGATGGTGTACGTGATAAAGTAGGAAGTACAGATGTCAACATTGCCTTTTCCTTTAAATCAATAGAAATCAATTTTAAATTTATATTTTATGAAAATAATAATATTAGTTAATTATTATTACATCTTGTAAATGCTTGATATGGCGAGTGAGATATTCCTCTTCTTCCTCTGCACTCATAGACTCAGGGGTGGACGATTCTATCATGGATTTAGCTTCCACTGCACTGCCTTCTGTGCTCAAGGATCCAGAACTCCCAACTTCCTTTAGGATTTGATTGGTTGGAGATTTCATCTAAAATAAAACACAATATAATAATAATACCCAATCAATTAATTTATGAATATTACTTTAGAGCTGCGGATTGAATTAAGACGAGTAGAAAAGGAGTACGCAGCAGAATCCAAAGACTCAATATTATTAAGCGTTTCTTTAACTTTTCGAAGATTCGATAGAATAATTGTCTCAATACACATTGTTTGTCTTCCGATATCGCTTAAAGATTCTTGAACTTGACGAGTTTTGTTTGTCCTTAAAATACAAGGAGCAAATACAATTGCAAGTGAGTTTGCGTTCATTCTATTTTTATCTTCGTATAATGCAACCCTGCAAAAAAAGTTAAAATATATGTATATTCCATCAACTCATAATATAATTGTCAATTACAATATAATACAACAAAATACCTAGCAAGATGAAATACAAGTCGTTCCATTAAATCATAGTTGTGTTTTGGCAATTTTTTCAACAGGGCAAAAATAGTGATTATTCTATCTTCTTGTTGACTTAAATCTGATGCTCGAAGAAATTCATCATAAAGTTCATATGTTAGCAATGGTTCCGGCATTTCTCGAAGAAAGCATTTGAAAACAGAAGTTAAAACATGAATAGGATACAATTCCCAATCCACATCTTTCCCATCTTCAATTTCTTGTTTCAATTCTTTCACTTTTGAACTAACGCCTAAAAATAGAAATAAAAATGGTTTGATTGATAAAATAAGAAACAATAATTCCAAGAATCATTAAAATATTAAATTACCAGATTTTCTATACAAGCCTTCCATCCTCAGTCCGAGGAATTCTATCGCAATGACTAAACGTTCAATAACCAATGGAATTCCACCATCTTCAGCAACAAGCGATGCCAATGGTATTCCGAAAACACCACCCTCAGGACCCCCTGCGCTATTATTTCTAGTTGATCCCTCAGTACAATCCGTTTGAATTTTTGGATGGCATTTCTTATGACAAGCCAATTTACATTCTAAAATAATAATAATATGATAATTGCAAATAATAATAATAAATGAACATTAATTAAAGAGCACTCACTTTGACAAACGACTCCTCTTTCGATTGGCCACATAATGAAAGTAGAGCAGACTTCACAGATTGTTGGGATATTGATAACGGTTGTCACAAACGAATGTCCTAAATGTGTAATATTTTCTTCCAGCCGTTGTCTTTTTCCTCCTTTATCTTTTCTCCTATCCTTCCTAGCTTTGGATGGTTTTACTTTCTCTTCTCGATTTGAATTCATAAACTCGTTCAAAAATCCTCTAAATGCATTGACACCCATTGTGGTAGGGAAATCATCTCCCGTCCCCTCATGTTGCTTGCACACAGTTTCCATTATACTTGCAAAGTTTGCAATCAGATCTTTATATTTAATATTGAGTTGTTTTCCATCCCCTTGTTTACTTGCAACGCTAAATGTTGAGACTAAATTTTCCTTAAACTCTTTGAGTGCTTGTTGAAATACTCGATCCACTGTGTTTTCTTTTCCTGTTTCTTTCCCTTTGACCAAGTAAATCTAGATAAATTAAAAAAATAAAACATCAATTTAGGTACTTTAATAAAATTGCTTTGATTTTACGATACCTTTTTTGAAATAAATTCTTGCATTAATTGCAATTCTCTAACTCCAGAGATAATTTGGTCAGTTCTATCGGTAAATTCGGATGTTCCAGTTAAACTAAACTTTCCAGGTTTTTCTGACAAAGTTTTGTGTGGCTTTCTTGATTTTCTCCTACCAATTGTACTTGGACTTTTATCAACCGCAAATACATCTTCTTTGGTATCTTGAGTTTTCCACGTTGAACAAGGAAAAGTATTAGCCAAGTCATTTTGTACACATTTTGAATGGAACATGTATTGGCAAGTGGAGCATTTGTATCCAGGATTAAAAAACGCATGCATGGTCTTTTTGCATGCTAAACAAGCATCGCCCTTGTGATATTTTGCAACTTTCTCCAGTAAATGGACACTAGATTTTGAAGCAATAGAGGAACTTGACGAAGCTGTGACTGATCGTCTTGTATCGTGTTCGTAAGGAGAAGGACATGGATTTACATCATCTGCTGGCATCATTACTGGAGGTCGTGTTTCAGAAATGGAACGATTTCTTCTAACTTCTTTACCACTATCCAGATTTGGAATAGAGTTTGTTCTGCTTGCTTTCACTACGTGAGCTTCATCAGCGTTGGCGTTTTTAGATGTTAAGCTAAAGAAATAACAAAACAAACATTATCCACTTTTAAAAATACAACCAATTACACTTACCTTGAGGGTGTTTTGGTCACAGCAGCATCAACAGAGGAAACTCTCGCAGCATCAATCCGTTTTATACGCGGTTTTAAAATGTGAAAACCAGTATAGTCTTTAGAACTTAATGGTTGTACATGACTAGATATTTCGGAAGAACTGGCACGTATCACCGCATTTCGATCTGACTTTACATTTTCTTTTATAGCTGATTTCTCATTTGTGGGATAACTGGCAAGAGGATCTCTGAAACCTTTCGGTTGTTCGTTGCCTCCACTAAATAATAATGGATCACATTTTGGCACAAAGTTTGGATAATTTAATTTTTCTGGTTGTAATCCTTTCAATGGAGAAGTTCCATAATTTTCGTTATTTGTACTATAATTTGAATGATCCCTATGTAAATTTGGTTCTTGTGCGGCTTGTTTAAATTCATCTTGAGCATTCTGACTGGAACTTGGTAGATATTTGGTCACGATAGCGTCTTCATCTTCATCGCTATCCAGCAATACAGCTTCTAACTTGTTTGTGAGTGTATCCAATTGTAACCTTTGCAGAGGACTTTGACTGAAAGAGTCGCCATCATATGTCATACCATTACCTATAAATTAAAATATTTATTAAAATAACATGCTTTTAAAATGGCTATTTTTATATTCTTGTATTCATACCAAATTCTTGTTCTCTTAAAAATTCATCTTCAACGTATTGGCCAATTCCTCTTTCCTTTCTAGATTTTAAGGACAATCGTTTTTTGTTTCGCTCTTTTACAACTGGAATTTCTTCCTTGTTTTGATAGTCTCTGTTGTAGTTAAATAATTTAAATTAAATTTTATCTATCGATTCAATCAAATTTAAGAAACTTACCCTGGCAAGTTTTCTGCAGGTGTTATTTTAGCATAACTCAATCGTGGTTTTGTATTATTGTAAGAGGAAGAAGAAGCGGCTCTAGACGGATCTGATAATTCGACATTACAATACTTAATAAATGCAGATTCAATGTCGCTATCTTCGTGGACGCCACTGCTCCTGTACCATCATAATTTTATTTGTTTCAGTTTAAATAGATATCAATTAAATTTTCTTACTCATCTGAATCCGGGGAACCACTCCCTTGATTTTCCAGTTCTTCTTGACTTGAACCTTTTGACAAGAATGCTTCATCAGTGGATTGTCCAGAATGAGAATCAATTTCACCTCGGTTTCGAACAACAGCGTGGATTTTCTATACAACAAAATATATGCTCATGCAATGATGTATTCCGTTAAATCAGTAATATTGTCAACAGATTACTTACGTCTTTTTGCCGGAGTAAATTTTTATGTTTTTCTACCAATTGTGGATACGTTTGTTGTCTGAAAAGATTTCCACGTGCTTTGGCTTGAAATTCGACGCAACTTCTTTTGAGATTCTGATACCATGATCTGACATGATACCCTCGCCAAATTTTTTGGATATATGTTGCAGCGATTTCTTTCATACGCATATTTGCAGCAAGTCGTTGAGCCAGAAACATTCGTACATAAGACTTTATAAAAATTAAAATTAAAAAAAAAAAATTATGAATTTAATGTAATAATTTTAATTCTATATACATACCTGAATTCTGAGGACGGCCTCTTGAATTCGAATAAACTGTCGCCTTTCTAAAACTACTCGATACCAGCGCTGAATCTTGATAATACTGGTCATGATTTGCTGGTGCAAAAAATAATCCAATTTGATTTTTTCAGACTCTCGGAAAAATATTTTCCCATTTCCCAATTGATAATTTGTAGGATTTAAGCGCAGCGATTGCAAAAAGTCTACAACGTCTTTCTTTTCGCTAAAAATTAGCAAAAAAAAATCATGTACCTATATATCCGAAAATAAGTTTTTCTATTGTGACTAAATTACCTTTTGACTCCAGATGGTAAAAGAATTCGGTACAAATGGACGAATTCTTCAAAGGATAAGCGAACATTGTATCCTGCTTGCCGAATTCTTACTGTTTCCAACATGCCTGTATATCTTAATTGTCGTTGTATAGTTTCATTATCAAACAAATTGGCAGCCTATATTTTTGAGAAACAAGAATAAAATGTTTAAAAAAAAGTGCCAGTTGTATTGTTTATACAAGAAAGTACCTTATCTGAATTCGATTTAATACAGCGGATAAAAAATGGGTTGGCCTGGTTTAAGGTTATCATGAGAGAGTTAAGAGATTGCTGAAACTGCTGAGACACGGAAACAGGTTGCTTCCGTGGATTGTAGCTCTTGTTTGAGATTCCAATGGTAGCAGTTTGACTTGCCAGGTTTTTGACGCTGTTCAAATTTTTTATCCCTCTTGCAACAAACTGTTGAGGACGAAATGATCTATTTTTCCTATTAATTATAATGCATTTCTTAGAACAAATTCTTTTATACAATAGAATTTAATTCATATTATTACAAGTAAATCTAAAAATTCTATAAATTCTCATGTACGCAGTCAATGTAAATGACTTACGCAATGCGATTTACTCGCAAATTTACAGAAGAAATTGTCGCAAGCAGGCTAAAAGTTGTTAATTATTTTCTTAGTAATTCATCGTAGTCATTCATTTTAAAAAAAATAATGCGAGTAGTTCAAAGCACATTTAATGAAATATAAAACTGGTAAATGCCGATAGTTGTTATTGTACCTTATCAAAGTATCGTTTGAGGAACGACGACGACCTGGAGTTGAAAATGCTCTACTTAATGCGCTTTTGGCTGGAATATAAAAATATGACATTATTTAAATGCTGGCATTTTCTGTAAAAATCGTTTAAAAAAATATGCACATACTTCTTAATACTCGTTGTCGATTTCCAGCTTCATTAAATGCAAAGTACGCTCTGAAAAATGCACGAACAATGGCCCACCGAAACACAGCAACAGGGTCAATCCCCACCAGTTCTCGTACAAATGCCATACTGCTATTCTTAAGCACGCTGACAATATCGTGACGCATGAGATCCATATTTTTTTCCCGGAAATCGCCAACCTGTGTAAAATATTGAGAATTTAAAAGCGATCCAAATATGGAAGTGCATTAAAACTATTTAAAACAAACAAATTCTTATTTACCTGATACTTTACTTTTCCAGCATAATGACGAATGATGAAAGCGGCTTCTCTTCTTTGAGGTATTAGATAAAATTCATTGTCTTTATGCACCGAATTGAACTTTTGCAGAAGAGTTTCATTCGTTGCACCAGGAAAACTAAAATTATTAATTAAGATCGTTAATAATATATATATATATAATGATTATTATTATGATAAATAAATATGACTATAACCTGCACTGATCATCCAAAATACAGATTAATCCATTTGGTCTAGATTCGATTAAACTAAGGCAAGGAGTATTATCCATAAATTCGATATCAGTCCATGAAATGCCTTCTTTTTTGTAAAGTTCTTGTTCATATTTAAACACGTGCTGATTAAAATAATGTTGGAGTTGTTCGTTTGCATAATTTATACAAAACTGTTCAAAACTGGAAAAATATAATAATTAACTTGCTTGATCGTGAAGATAAAAATAATTTGATTTATTACCTGTTAAATTCTGCAAAATCTTCAAAGCCAAAAATATCCAGTACTCCAATTGACTTTCCCAGATATTCACAGCCATTGACATCTTTTTTGCTGAGCAATGCATGATTTACTTGAAGCACGATCCAGTCAAACAAAGCACCATATAAACATTTGGCCATTGCATCTCTAGCAGCAATTGCCTAATAATAATATTTTAAAAAGATACATATTAAAAATAATATATTGACTGAATGTTTCAATCTTGAATATTTGCATACCTCTGGCATTCTATAATTTATGACTAGCATTTCTCCAGACACACGTGCTCTTTTTGAAGTCAAAGCAGCCAGTAAAGTTTCTTCTGTTACCCGTAATAAACCAGAAATTAATCGAACTACTTCAGTATTCTTGACCAGAACAGATTCATCATGATGATAAGATGATTTTTTTGGCAAAAATTCAACATTGCCTAAAAATATAATTTTTCGTTAAATTAGTAAAGTATAAATCATATCATGGCCAGAAAAATTTAGTTTTACCTAGTAATAAAACTGCAGAAAGAACTGAGAATAGTTTTCTTTGGACTGAATTTGAGAATCCAACCATTTCCATTGACTGTTTTAATCGTGAAAACTCATAGCTTTCGTCAACACCTTCCAAGGTGTAACATCCGCTCTGAAAATATAAAAAAAAATATTAGCACATTGTTAATAGTTGAGGGTTGTTGGATAATTACTACCCAAAATGGATTTATACCTGGTTAAGGTAGTGATATTTATGAGGTGGAAGTAAATTAAGCAATTCTTTTTCTCCATCATTGGCACCGGCAAGTAGATAGTAAAATACATGATAATTTCGTTCTTTTTGAGCTTGGGAACAAATTCTTGATTTCTCCAACAGGTACTTTTGAACAATTGCTCTGAAATGTGTATTTATGAGTTTGATTATTCTTAATGTATGAGTGAAGAAACATTTACCCATGGACCATTCCATTCTCTCGATAATTGACTTGAATAAATTTTCCAAATCGACTCGAGTTATTGTTGTGAGCAGTTTTGGCATTTCCAAAAGCCTGTAGTAATCATAAAATTGACATTTCAATTAACATAATATCAAAAAGACGCCTCCCATCGTATGACGCATTTTTCGAATCTCTTTCAAAAATATTGTCAAAGCTATAACTGAATGCGAAAATGCTTTATTTATGCTCTACTTTCTTGTTCACGAGGGTCGAACATTTCGTGAAACTAAATGGCATATTAAATTTAAATCACCAGAGCGCATCGGTTAAGAGAATGTTAAAAGAAGCCAGTTACGTACTACCTTGACTAAACTGGCTAAAAAAATCTTGTAAAAATAAAAATGCCGTTTGTTTAATGATTTTTCATTCAGCTGTTTGAAAACATAAAAATTTTGCAACTACTGGTAGACGTTTCCTTTTTACATGTAAAAATAGGATGATTTATGAAAAAGACCACATGAAGTATCGGTATTTAAAAGAGAGGTTGAATTTTAACAGTTGAAAGGTGACGAAACACCGGAAGCATTGGGAAGGATAAACAACCAAAAATGAATATTAAAAAAAACTGACGCCTTACCTCAAGAACCGGCCCGGCGCTAAGAATAGTCTGCTCAACACCACTTCCATGAACACCTAAAATGAGTACAGTGGATGATCAATAAGTGGGATAAAACAAAACAAAGAAAGCTCATATAATTATTATTAGTAAAATTAGTTACAAACCTTTTTGACTAAGAGCGGTTAGATGATGCAGTAAGAAATTTGTCGATTCCGTTTTGCCACTACCCGATTCGCCGCTGATAACTATGCACTGATTTCGGCGAGTTTTTAACATGGCATAATATGCAGAGTCAGCTATGGCAAATATATGAGGAGGAAGTTCTTCTCTTCTTCGATTTTGGTAAAGTTTTACGTATTTTGGATTATAAATTGGATGGAATTTAAATGGATTGATTGCGATTAAAATAGATCCCACATAACTATAAATATGACCAGCAATAAATCTGGATTTTAAATTTTCTAACAATGTTTGTTCATTTAAATCTGGAAGTTGGCACAAGTCAGGATACTCTTTATCTTTCGGCTGGTACAAGAATCTGTAGAAATAATCTCGTAAAATCTGAGGGTCCATTGCAAAGTTTTCTGACCACAAAGAATCAGACAACTTTTCTCGAAGACAAAAGCGATACTGCTCAGCTCCATTATTAAAGCTTGATAATGTTTGGGTGAGATTATTTCTTGAGGGGGCAGTGGATAAATCTGAGAATAATGCCACATCCGCAGCATCCGAAGTCTTTGGCCACAAAAGTTTGAGCGCAACGGGAGATTCAAAAGGACCAATTCTTCGTTCTTTGCATTCTTGTCCAGTGGAATTTTCAATCACTTCCGCAAGTTCGTAACTTGTTGGATTTTTGAAGCCTAATTTTTGTACGATGCATGTCACAATTTCTTCTGCAGTTGTGTGTTTACTGGCTTCAACGGAAAGTGCTTCATATTCCTGAGACAATGCTCCAACGTAGACCCGCACAATGTGTCTTATGTTCTCGTCCTCCATTATCCCCGTTTGTTTTTATTAATAAATACAATTTCCAACAATAAATTGGTTGTCCACAACGTTTCCTCTTCTACTACCGTATTCAGTCCACCTAAAAATGAAATAAAAACAAGGACAAAAATTAGAAAACTGTATAATCTAGGTAAGAATACTGCCCCCATTTAGTTTCAAGTCACTCACATATTTAATCTACAAACAGTTCAGAGCAACAGATTGTTTTGCAACAAATAATAAGAAATGTGCAGTCAGCCTTTTTCTCCTTTTTCATGGACGAAAGCCAAAACATTTAAATGAACGCCAAACGATATAAAATATTTTGAGCTCTAAAATAAGTCGAGTTTAATAGCCAACCACTCAAAAGGAGTACGAGGGATGATGATTCGTTAATGAACTTCATTTTTTATGTTTCGCCTGGGAAGATGCCATTTAAGACGAAGATGCATCAAAGTAAAACAAGATCAGATTACATTCTAAGTGAGTTACAGAGTTATTAAAATAAAATTATGGGACGCACATGGGAATACTCAACCACTTGCGTAAATAAACAAAACCAGCAACCAAAACCCATTTTTTAAAACTTTTTTATATGTTTACATTTGCATGATATGATACAAATAAAACTGTCTAAAACTAACAAATGAACCCTAAACTAAAGTATGACCTAATCGCATCTATCTGCATTTAATTATTTATGGGGGCTAAACTAATTTCTGAATCTGTCTGTGGGTGTGGTCTAATTGCGGTCCACAATATAAAACACTGACAAAGGTAAGGGTACCGTTTTACCATTTACCCCTACGGAGGATGGATGGATGGATGATGATGTATTGCACGTAGAATCTGCCCAAAGCATCAATAAACGTGAATTTGAGCCACAAACAAATAAGTGGGTGTCCTTTATAATTAGCAACTCCATTTTTGACAACTGCTAATCACCGTAAATGACCCCTGACCTATCTTTCTAATCGAGGTGCGCGGGTGGGATTCTAAATTAGTCCATTTTTTTGTAGGGATATTTTGTATTTTAACAAATTATGGAGGAATTGGTGAACAAGAGATTTGATGAGCATCGAAAAAGACAAGGACTAACCGTTGAAGAGGTTAATGTGGACACTGGGGACGAAACGGAGAGTGGACAATCATCCCCCCTGAGCCTGACGACGACGGGGGACAAGAGCAGAAAGGGCTCCGTGGACACTCGTATACTTCATTTGACGACACTAATTAACGCCAACGACAACTTATTCACCACAAGCACCTGTTCAGGAAGAATCATCTTGTTTGCTAATGTAAGTTACAACAAATCACATTTTTTCGTTTTTTCAGGATTGTTTATAAAATTTCTTTAATCTTTATATCACTTTTATATCATAAATATTGGTAATTGTCTCTTTATATATTTGGATTGTCAAAATAGTGTTGACTTGTATAAGATTTTATCACATTAAGTTTTACGATCCAACAAAACCCACTTATCTTGTAAGATGACTGATATTGATGACCAACATAGACATAATCCAATTTTGCAAAAAAAAAAAATCAGCGTGCGTGCCCTCTACAATCACGTCCCTCCATTATTAGATTTATGGGAACTATTATTATGGGAACTATTAACAATTGGTTGGATTGTTGGCTGGGGATGAATGTTTGTAAGGGAGGGGTGTCTGGGGAGGACTGGAAGTGGATGGGTCGATGCCTACTATTTCCTCTCTACCTGATTGATGGGCGGAGAAAGCGAGTGAAAGCTATATATAGAGCATTTGCTCATGCAAAATCCAGTGCCACACATAATCATCATAATAATAACCTTATATGTTCCCATCGTGGAAATTCCATCAAACATGTTTTGCATGTTTTCAGGAGAAAGCACCACAATCTGAACAAAGCACTTCACCCGATTCAACGAAAATCAAGAAAAAGGGATGCAAATGGCTTCTCGTCTCTCATGAGCAGATTAAAGAGCAAGAACTTTTAGAAGTTTGGAAAAGGGTTTGGGAGTCAGGTCAAGGGGACTTAGGGGACGTGAGCTTCAAAGTGGAGGCAGCCATTTTACATGTTCAATGCAGAAGGCTGAGTGACGCAAAGAAATTGGTACTTTACCTGTTCATGTAGTTTGGTGAAAGTGGGGAAAACAACTTTGCTCTTGTTTTGTAACAGATTCAGGCAGCCAGTTCAGGCTTCAGGAATTCTGGGATGATTATAGGAAGGGATAATCGTATTACCGTCGCAATTAGAAGCACTCTTGGCATGGAAGTGCCCCTCACCACTTATCTTTCAGAACAACCACAACAACAGCCCTTGATAACGGAAAAGGTACATAATTGCATTTATCCTCAAACCCACTTGTTGACAAAAGCACTCAAAAGCCATAATTAATGTCACTTGCAGTATTTGTCTTATTTGGTTCTGAAAGCAAATGAGAAAATGATTGAAAACTGGAGAAGATTGGATAAAATGACTGAAGAATTCAAGAAAACATTTGTGGTTTCTTAATATTTCATATATAAGACGAAAATAACAATAAAAAGGAATATTTTATGTTGAGAAAGTTGCACCACAAAATGAGACAAAATTCACTTATTACAGTCTCAGCTTCCCCAAAATGTAGAGAGAGAGAACTTTCTCCTTCTTTTTGCTCAACTCGATTCGCAGTTTATTTTTTGTTTTCTCCTAAACCAGTGTTTTCTCCAGTATTTTTCTTTTTGTGGGAATAAACAAATTTAAGGCATATTATGGACCCTTGGGAAATTTTTCGTGGATTCTTTGGTTTGCGGAATCCAAGATTAGAGGACTTTCGACGGAATACAGATGATAATCAAAACGGAAATAGCACAACTGATGAAATTCCTGGAGGATTTGCTGGGTAACTTAATTATTAGTTATTTGAGGTTATTATTATTGAAAATATTATATTTTTACGTTCCAGAGCACCAATGTTCAGTATGCTCGGCCAAATGGAAAAAATGTTCAATGAAATGGAACAATCCATGAGGGACATTGATTCATTTTTTCAAGGTACTGTAAAGACACTTAAAATTAACTATAACCTGCTAATAATATTAATTTGTTATCAATTTTCCAGAAATGGACGGTGGAAGAGATGTGTTTAGTCAATTTGGAATATTTGATTCGTTTGGTGCTAGAGAAATTGATGACAAGGATGATGACAAGTTACCTCTTCTTCCTCCTCCCTCTCAAAATAAAAGCGATGAAAATGTGAGAAGCTTAGTACTTAAAGATGATTCACCTACAGCTAACCAAAAGAACAAAATTGACAATGATTTGGACGATCTGTAAGACATATTGTTTTGATCATTTAAAAGAGAAAGTGATAACGTGGAAATGATTTGTTTAGGTTTGGCAAATTACTTCTACCTTTGGAAGATCTACCTCCTCCTCCCACACGAAATGAAATGCAGATTCAAACAAAAGATCCTCAACAACAGCCTGAATTCCAGAAATTTGAAAGGATTTATTCAACTCATACTTTTAGAAATGGAGTAAGTATATTGTAAAGCCGAATGCGAATCATGTCTCTTTAAATAGTTACTAAATGGATTTGGATTTTATGTATATTTTTAGCTTTGGGAGGGTAAAACTGTTAAAGAAACTGGCGAAGGAAAAGAAATTAAAACTTATCAACGAAATGCTAACGGAGAAGTTACAGAGACGACTGAATTTATTCCCAATGATGCCTCTTTACACCAGAGCGATAATGGAAAAGTGGATATTATTAATCCCCGAATGTTCAAACCTTTTCAATTTCTTGAAAGTATTTTTAAACCCAGGCTGTAATTTTACATATTTAGTCAACTTTATGTAATACAATAATTATTATTCTTGTCATCCCTAGTACAAAATTTATTAAATCTCTAAATACGCAGTTTTGCTCTAATTCTTCATTCTTGATGAATTTACTGATTTGTGCCTGCATGAGTCCAAGCATTTTCAGACCAATTCCTCTCCGGAAAATTGCATTCTGATACATTTGGATAACAATCGTTTGGAGACAACGGCTGTTTGTTTATACATTTATCATTGACATAAAAATTGCAATTATTGTAGTATCCGTTTGGTTGGTGCTGGTTGTCAGCAAAAGCGTGTTTACTTATGTTTATTGGGAATCGTTGTCTCTGGCTGCTGTTGTTGATTGGAGGTTGAAAAGGTGGAACATAATTTGGCATAGGGCCTCGCATTGGTGGTCTACAACCAGGCATCGTCATCCTTGGTCTGGGCATGCAAATAGGGAGGGGTAGTGGTCGACAGATTGGGGGCATCTGGCAATAAGGTGGCCAAACTTGAGGTTGCTGTAGTGGGAGTGGTTGAGGGGAAGAAGGGGGTAATTTTCCTTTGTCGATAATTCGGATTACTTTTGTGGTAGCACAATTTTCTGGAACACGCCGAATGAATGTTCGTCCCATTTTTGATCACACGGAATTTTATTCAGTTTCTGCCAATTACTTTCACAACTAATTTGGAATATTGTATTTTAAAACAATTAAGAAATTAGTGTAGTGTGCTGGTAATTTGCTCTGCACATAACAACAATTTTATTATTATTATTCTCTTGTTTATCTTGGTTTCGATGTCCCTGCAGGTCTGTATTGTGAACCAATTTTGACATTGACACTTTTGGCATTGTACTTTCTTGACGATAATTGGTAGGGACCACATTAGTACTCGCTGTACTCCCTCCGGTTCGAGAATCTGTTAGTTTGTCCAAGTCGAATGCTTTGGCACTTTGAGATGCAATTGCAGTAGAAACTTGTGAAACTCCCATTGTATTTGTGCCTATTAAACAAAGTAGTAAAATATAATTATTGCAAAAAAATTAAGCATTTGCTTCATACTGGGTCCCTGAGAAGATTTTCCTACGCTTTCCTGCCAAACGAATATCATAATTACGTATATAAGTTAATGAGTTCATGAAAAACTCGAAATAATTTTCACACCTTTGTATCCATACGCTCCATGAACATTTTAAAGAGGTCTTCAGCTAACCAATCATCTTCTGTGCCTCCTTGAAAATCATGTTTCGATTGAGCAAAGGACGGATCAGCCTACAAATTGAAAAATATATAAAAACTAAGAAATTATTTATATATACACATATTCTTTAATTTTTCTACCTTCATTCGATCCTGAAACATTTTGTATAATTGACCTCCAACATCGCGATACCGATTTATGAAAGCTAATAAATGTTCGCTTTCCCCTTTGTTTAATCCACGCCCATCAATATTTGGAGGAGGCCAATTATCTGGATTCAATTGCGACCAATCTTGATTATTTTGTTGTGACTGAGACCAATTTGTATTCAGCTGGGATTTCGACCAATTTGAATTGTGTTGCGATTTTGACCAATTCTTTTGGGGGGCGTTAATAATTTCACAAGAACCAATTTCAGAAGGGACACTGGCATCAAAGTTTCCAGTATTTCTACAAGGATCTGCGCATTGGTAGTATTCCAATGCATAAGGATCCGGAAAAAACGTGTTTGTTGTCTCAGCGGTTGTTGGTCGCTGAGATTGATCGTCTTTAACTTCTTCACAATTACGACATTCTCTTCTGAAAATTTATTTCCATTTAATATGACATCATTTTTTTTATTTATTTAAAAAAAAACTTACTTGACTTTCTGACATAAAGCTCCACATTCTTTCGACTTTTTCTTAATATAAGGAATTTCCCCTGGACCTATCCCATCACTGCAGTTATTATACAAGATTCCGAATTGCAATCTTCTATCAAACAACTAAAAAATAGGAGATATTTTAATGAAATAGTGAAAAGTTTTACTTGAATTCGTTTTTACCTTGCGTCTGCGGATATTATAAATATTAAAGCTTCGCTCGTTAACCTCGATTGCACTAATATGTTTAGAGTTTCGCCCAGGCACTAAAAAATTTGGATACAAATGTGGATGTCTATAAGGTCGAAAACGTTTATCCAGGTTGGTCACTACGACGTATGAATGGAACATTAACAGGTCGGTGGGTTGGCAAACTTCACTGGCTAAAACAAAGCAAAACAATTGTAAGTATGCTAATCCAACCCAATATTTTAAACGAAACCATTTGTATGGTAAAGCTTAAAAGGATAGCCAACTGGTAATTTCATCCTTTCGTTAATTGAATCCAAAACGGATGCCATGTTTTGCTTTCTGTCTGCAAGTTCCCAGAATATATATATTTTATTTTCGGGGCTATAAATAATCATATTCGTTGTTTTTATGACCTATGTCAATATGGACAACCTGAATCAATATGAACAAGCGTCGGAGGCACTCCATAAACTCCATTTCTGTAAACATAAATATTTACTGGGTGACATAGTTTTACGTCAGCTTCATAAGACCACATCCTCTTGATCACTAAAAATTTAGACGACTAATGAAAAATAAAAATAAAAATAAAATTACTAGAATTTGATTGTCAAACTAATTGATATAAAATTTTTAACTCAGTTTTCAATGCATAATTCCATTGTTTCCATAAATTCTATGTCTGAATAATGAAAACATTTTAAACACAAGGATTGTATTTTTGTCTTTTCGTGTAATTTTAGAAAAATTATAAAAATTATTAGTTTTAATTTAACCCCCACTTCAAATTTTGTTTGAGCATGTCAAAATTAAAGTCACCGAAGCAGCAGAATATCATTTTGGAATATGATGATGATGAAGAAGAGAGAAAGTAATATTATTTACATATGCACTGAATATCGGTGGAATGAAATTATGGAAAACTTAATCGAATGTTTCATTGTAGACGAAGGATTTGGATGGGTCAATGTCGCTATGATGTCGTTGGTCGAGTCGCTTTGGAATGTAATTTCAGAATGGTGGCTGAAAATGAAAACTGGCATTTAAGTTGGAGTGATTCTCCTTTGCCTCCAGAAAAAATTGTAGAACTTAGAAGAATGCAGGTTTAAACATGATTAATTCATCTTCATAAACAATTTTAAAAATATGTTGCGTATTAATATGGTTTCAATTTCAGACGACCAATCAACCAGGAGACTCTCCTCCCATTCAAAAATTGAACCACTTTCCAGGAATGTATGAAATTTGTAGGAAAGATCGACTTGGACGAAATCTTAACAGACTCAAGCGTATTTATCCACAAGAATATGATTTCTTTCCCTCAACTTGGGATTTGCCTTCAGAGTGAGATTCCTTTAAATTAAGAATACTTTATGTAATAACATTTTGTAATTTTTAATTTTATAGCATGGGAGATCTCTTAGAATATGGAAAGAGGCATCGAAATGCCACATACATTATTAAGCCAGATTCAGGCTCTCAAGGGAAAGGTATTTTCCTTCTTAAAAACTTGAAATTGTTATGCCCATTTGCAAAATGCGTCTGTCAACTTTATCTTCCTCATGTAAGCTACTTATAATAGTCTTTTGTGTTTAATAACTTGGTAATTTTGTTAATAATGTAATCACAACTTAATTTAGCCATTTCTTGTTGATGGGTACAAGTTTGATCAAAGAATCTATGTTCTGCTCACATGTGTTGACCCTCTACGCGTCTACATTTATCGAGAAGGAATAGCCAGATTTGCTACGGTGAAATATCAAGTTCCTTGCGATGCAAATTTGGACATTACTTATATGCATCTTACAAACTACTCATTAAATAAATTCAGCGACTCTTATGACCCAGAAGGATGTGGAAGCAAACGGTTTGAAAATAATAAGTCTTCATCCCTTTTTTCTTTAAAAAAAGCTAAAATTTTAAACAAATTTAATTTGATAGACCACTGACCCAAGTCTATCAGTGGATGACAGACCACGGTTATGATGTTCAGAAACTCCAAGATGATATCGACGATGTTGTAATCAAAACCATAATTTGTGTTGCCCCAACTTTGCGACATAATTACAGAGCATCTTTTCCCAGACGTGAGAAAGGCTGCATGTGCTTTGAAATCTTGGGATTTGATATTCTGATTGACAATAAAATGAAGCCAATACTAGTTGAAGTCAATCATTCTCCAAGTTTCAATTTGGACACTGATGTAGATCACGTTGTCAAATATCCTTTGATACGAGATATATTTGCAATGATGTACTTTGCTGACAAATCAGCACCTGGAAGGCTGTGGAAAAAAGATAAACTAAACAAAACAAAGCTCAATATTTCAAGGTGAACATTTTTGAAGAAAACAATTCATATTTTGAATGATTCCAACGAAAAATGTTTGTGTATATGTAGACGTCCTGGGACGGCGTTTTCATCAAGCATATCCGACATTTTAAAAGATCAATTTGCTCACGAAGAAAAAGCTAGAGGTGGTTTTCGTCTAATTTTTAGAGAAGAGACTCCCGGTCGATTTGCACCATTCATGGATAAAGAATATCATAATGTGGTAATAGATGAACCAGTCTCATTCAAAAGACGACCAGAAGCTACAGGAATGGGAATACAAAATTCAAGTCCTCATGACATTTGGAATAACTCTCAGAAATCTCAAGGAATCATTCGTCGGACTCAAAACGGAGATGTTTATGTTGAAACTGTGCATGGATCTAATCCAGTTTACATCTCTAATACACAGGACTATTTAAAGTTCAAATTTAATTTAGAAACGACGAATTCCAGCAATACTAAAAAGTCAACCAAAGCCAAAAAGTCAAAAAGTACAAAAAAGAATTTGTTTCAACAGAAATGTATGGATATTCCTGTTATAAATAACAACAGGTAAAAGCTGGTTTATAATTGCATTATGCAATATTATGCAATTTGCTTAATATTTTTTTATGTTGTGGGTATTTTGTAGAAATGAAGAAGATTGCACATTGTCTGATACAGAAGAAACTGAATTTCCTGCATGCCATCGCCTTCAAATTGCTTTGGAAAAATTACGAATAAAAAATTCTGAAAAGGTGCAAGAGCTTGCTTACAAACGTGCTAAGCTGTTGAAAAAATATGGTTTTTTGGTATTTGGTAATAATATGAGACCTAATTATTACACTCAGGATTCTTCCAAACTCGAAGAAGAAAGGCGAAAAGCAATGCAATCCTTTCAACGTCCAAATCCCAATATACTTGAACTTGATATGTCAAAATTACCTTCAGTTTTTCAAAATATAAATACAGCCCAAGGCTTTTCTCGTGATTTTGACCACAATGGAAACATTCGAAATGGACATTTGAAGAGTAGGAAAAAAGTATGAAATTATTTATTTTTATCGCTGCTAAATTATTAATAGTGTATTGTTATTCTACAAATTGCAGGGATTCAATAATAAACCTTCAAAGCTCAACTATGTCGAGTCATTCAAACCACAGCCTTTGGACATTAAAGAAGAGACGAAACGAATGAGGACCTTAAATTCACGAAAAACTGCCATCAAAATTCTTGGTATAGAAGAAACGGTGAGAAAATAAAATTAAATATATCAAGTATTTTTCTTTTTATTATAAAAGGCAGCTCATGCTGAAAATTGATTTCATATAGGCACGCCAAATTATAGAAATCGCTGACCAAAAAGCTTGATGTCGTCTACCAGATTTTTTTTATTTGCATTATTTATCTCAAATCAACTGTGACAAAATTTTTGTAAAGTACATAAAATTTTTACGCAATATTTGTTTGACAATATATTTCACCCATCTCATAAATAACGATTAATAATATTACTACTTACTATACGTTGACATCTTATGATATTTTTTGCACATGTTTATGTACAATATTTTATAACACAGAATTGTTTCTATTTGCATTCATTCATACATTGAACAATTATTAGGTTTATTAATAATAATAATTATTATTATTGTATTTATTGACAGGAAGCAAAGTGTTGAAAATGATTGTTGTTTCTTTAAAAAACTCTAAAATTCTAGTTTAATCTATATAAATATTTGTAAACTCTACTTATTTAAAATACGATTGCTTTTTATGCCAAACATTTAGTCAATCGTAATTGAAGCACAACTCAGTTTTTGAGATCAAGTGTTTTCTTGATCCTCATCATTATTTAGTTAACAATAGGAAGCTGTATAGTAATAATACGTACTTGTATCTTTTGTGTGGACTCATTTAATTAAAGGGTGTCCCATAAGTAGGGAGCTTTTTAAAGAAGGTTTATTATTGAGAAGAAAAAAATAGATACTGCAAATTCCGGATACACCATTAAAAGAGCAAACATTTATCTTCAAAATAAAAATTATTTGAACTTCCTAAGTTAAG
>JAQIXN010000915.1:0-25957 GCA_034698145.1 Proisotoma minuta | reverse complement strand
CAACATTCCAAAGTCGGCCGGCAGACAATAGCTTTATTTCCAAGATGAAGGCGTCTGGAAGGAATATTGTTGTATTTTATGGAAGTCAAACAGGGACTGGCGAAGAGTTTGCAGGACGATTGGCGAAGGAAGCCCAGCGATATGGAATGAAGGGGATGGTGGCAGACCCTGAAGAATGCTCAATGGAAGAACTCACTCAACTCAAAGACATTGACAACTCTTTGGCCATCTTTTGCATGGCCACTTACGGGGAAGGAGATCCGACGGATAACGCACAAGAATTCTATGATTGGCTTCAAACCGGAGATTGTGATCTCAGTGGACTTAAATTTGCTGTAAGTCTTTTTAATCACTATATAGCTCTGCTATTTTGTCAAATAGTTGTTGTCCAGGACAAGATTAGTAATAAGATCTCTCATAAACTCATGTATAATTAGTCATAGTGATCTCAAGTTTCGTCATCTGTATCTGTACATGTGATGATAATGGGCACGTGATAACAATTGCCCATGACTCTGGGCTGAAGATGGTCACTGTACTCTTATTTTATCTGCCTGAAATGTAATCTGACAACTTTACTTTACTCTTGTTTAAGCAATAATGAGATCCATAAAGTAGGCAAACAATAACCCCATTATTATCTCTCATCCTCTTTTTAAATACTTTAAACGTGCAATTTAAAATGACTCATGAATTTAAATGGATGGGTGTTAAATTACAGGTGTTTTCATTGGGTAACAAAACCTACGAGCACTTTAATGCAATGGGAAAATACGTTGACAAGCGATTGGAAGAGTTGGGGGGCGAAAGAGTATTTGAATGTGGGATGGGAGATGACGATGCCAACATTGAAGAAGATTTTATCACTTGGAAAGATCGTTTCTGGCCAACAGTTTGTGAAAAGTTTGGCGTTGAAGCTTCCGGAGAAGACGTGTCCCTTCGTCAATACCGGCTAGTCACTCATGATGACAGTTTGGTCAAAGAGAAAATTTACACTGGAGAAATTGCTCGACTTCACTCATACAAAAATCAACGACCACCGTTTGATGCCAAGAATCCTTTCATGTGCAAGATGAGCGTGAATAAAGAGTTGCATAACGGTGGAGACCGGTCATGTATTCATGTTGAATTGGACATCACAAATTCCAAGATGCGTTATGACTCTGGAGATCATGTCGCTGTCTATCCCGTTAATGATTCAGCACTGGTTAATAAAATTGGAGAGTTACTTGGTTTGGATTTGGATTCTGTATTTTCTCTTGTCAACATTGACGGTAATTATTACTGCTTGTTTTTGTTTTTTTTAATTTGAAAAAAATGCATGCATTAATTTTATTATTATTACAGAGGATTCTAGCAAAAAACATCCATTCCCTTGCCCTTGTTCTTACCGAACGGCATTGTCCTATTACATTGACATTACTTCTAACCCAAGAACCCATATTTTTAAGGAACTTGCAGAATATACTACTGACGAAACTGAAAAGGAATTATTGAAGCTCATTGGGGGAAGCACACCCGAAGGAAAAGAAAAATATAATTCTTGGGTTGTACATGACAATAGAAATATTGTCCACATCTTGGATGATTTGCGTTCTTGCAAACCAAACTTGGATCATTTGTGCGAATTGCTTCCACGTCTCCAGTCAAGATATTATTCAATATCTTCATCACCAAAAGTAAGTTTTCATACAAATATATGAATGCCAATTAAATATATGCATTCTATTCTAAAAACGACATTATATTATAAAGGTACATCCTACAAGTATTCACATAACTGCAGCCCTGGTCAAATACGACACTCCAACTGGGCGAGTGAACAAAGGAGTGGCCACAAATTATCTTACGGACCTCGCTTCTAAAATTATTCTCGGAGAAGAGCCAGAATTTCCCCTTTTGCCCATTTTTGTCCGAAAGTCACAATTTAGATTGCCAACAAGGCCTCAGACACCAATTATTATGATTGGACCTGGAACTGGTCTTGCACCTTTCCGAGGATTTATTCAAGAAAGAAAATATTTGAAAGGGGAAGGGAAGCCCGTTGGAGAGTCTGTTCTCTATTTTGGTTGTCGTAAGAAGGCTGAAGATTTCATTTATCAGCAAGAATTGGAACAATATGTTCAAGAAGATGTCATCAAGGTGAAAAATCTTGTTTCAAATTTCAATACACGTTTTACAGTTGACTTACAAAAACCTGTTTTGATTACTTTTTTTTTAGATGCATGTGGCATTTTCTCGTGACTCTGACAAAAAAGTTTACGTTCAGCATTTACTTCTTCAGGATGCAAAGGACTTATGGAGATTAATTGGTCAAGAAAATGCTCATCTTTATGTTTGCGGGTAAGAGCTTTTGATTGGAAATATAGTCAAACAAATTATTGTTAAAATGAAAATTGCAGAGACGCAAAACAAATGGCGAGAGATGTTCATGAAGTAATTGAAAAGATTGTTCGGGACGAGGGAGGGATGGCAGAGTCCGAAGCCTCTGCGTATGTCAAACGCATGGAAGCTCAGAAACGATATTCTGCTGACGTATGGAGTTAGACAATTTAGCCAAATATATAAATTACAACATTCATTACATTATACTCCACCAGTGAGTTTCTCCTTCATTTTTTAAAACTTTGTTTTAGTAATGATTCTTTTATGCATGATTGGCCTAGTTTTTTTTAGTAAGAGCAGAATGTGAACGAAAAGAAAGTGGTAGTAATTTAAAACCTATGATAATTTTACCAGGGTGTTAATCTTAAATGGAAGTGTTTTTGGTGTTATAATATATATATATACAATCAATCCTATTCTAATCTGATGACAATTCCACAATATATATGCTACCCAATAAGTTTACTATTATAGTTAGATAAAAATGTATTTTAAACATTCCAACTAAAGAACAATCATTGGTGTGTGCTATGAGGAACTGAATGGACCTAAAAACTTGTGATTGTGTTGCGACCCGGAATTGGTGTATAATATAGATGACTATAGCTTTATGCCAACTAAAAGTCTCAAATTAAGGCCATATTTTTCGTACACCTTAAATATTAGAAGAAGGAAGGAGAAGGAACAAATAATAAAGAAATAATTTTTAAACAATGAAAAGTTTATTTCTTTAAACCAAATACCAAAAATTAATACAGCATGAATAAATACATACTTTCTGAATACATTATTTTAAAGATGTAAATCACAACATTCCATAATCCATATTAGTGGGGATTGTTGTCTCTCCACTCTCTCTTTACGATTCTATGCGAATTATTTTAAATAATTTCTCTTTTAAAGCGTAAAAATAGTTACGTTCGATTTTTTTAAGTGGTATAAAGTCACTGCGAATTGTTAACAATATTGGCATTATTTTTAGGAGATAGGTAATTCTTCTGTTGAGCATGAAGACGAAGGAACTTCAGGAGCATTAGGATTTTCCAAATCATCCCCAAGTTCTTCTGCAGATTCCTCTATTACAATTTCAGCAAAATTTTCATTTAGTTCATATTCATCGGCCATGACAGGATTCTCGCTAACTTCAACCCATTTGGCATATCCCTGATTAACCATCTCTTGATTAATGAAGGTATGAGTCTATATAAAGAAAAGAAGAAAAATGTGTCATGAGACAAAATAATGCTACAAATTTTACAATGATATGAATTAAAATGCTTACATGATCTTCAGTCAGCTTGTACAAATAAACCAGCGTAGCTTGATCTTGACCTCGGCCAAGTACAGTTGCTTGTAAGATAGGCCCCTGGGCAATAATTTTGAAAAAGTTCAGTGCATCTTTGGACCAACCCTCTACTTCATCGATAGGACTCAACTGGGCCAGTCGGCATTTAGTGGATTGAAATGGAATTGTCATAAAATCCACTCTAATTTTTCTCAGTTCGCTAACTTTCTTTTGAATGTAACCTCCCACGTCCAGAAATTTTACAGTAACTAGTTGATTTTCTGTATCAATCGAAACCACCTCAACTCTGTACCAGTTGTCATCCTTCTGTGTGACACAGATCAATCCTCCTTTAAAAAATACAAATGTAATTATTATTATTTAGTCCTCATTAGAAATGTAATGAAATGCAAAATAATGTGTTTTTGACAATTTAACCAGTTTCATATCATGAAATAGGCACAAAGGGAAATACCCGGGAAGTGCATATACCATGTGCATTAAGCATGAGAAAGAGCACGTGAGTGAAGGGACAAAGTTTTTTTTGTACATTGAGGATTATTAGGTAGTTTTGAAAAGTTAAAATATGAATATGAGGAAAAGTATGTTAATATTATGAATAAAGTAAACAAACTTACGACTAAATGGCCGATCAATAGCTGATAAATCAATAGAATCTGGCTGGTTGTACAATGAGTTCATAGCCTCATGAAGTCTGGGCATTGCTGGATGAGTTGGATGTGTCGGATGTTGGACAAAGATTGTATCCAAATTTGAGACACAACAAACCATTACTTCATTGATCACCCCTTCAATCAGATTCAACTACAATAACAATAAAATGCTCGTTAAAATAAATTAAAACATAAATAGTGACATGGTATTTACCTTGTTGTTTTTTGGCAAAAGTGGTGATGGAGTATATTGATGTACTACTTCTATTTTTCCATCAGGAGCATTTAGCTGCTGTAAAGTAACTTCGGGGAATTTGCGTGCAGGAAATCGCTCTCGAACGATTCGAAGTGCTTTGTCAATAATTACGCATGTTCCTAAAAAATAATGATAATGAGGTCCCATGTTTTCCCCAGTTACAAATAATAATAAAGGCTTACCTTCAACAGTGCAAACTTTCATTGGCCCACCCGTTGGGTTCTTTTTAACAACAATGTTAGCTCCAGTCATACCCTTAATCTTGTTAACAAAAGATCCAAAGCGTCCAATAAGCCTTCCCACAAGTGACTGTGGGATTTCAAACTCGTAAAACATTGTCTGATTTGGGCAGACCTTGGCAAAAGATTTAGAGTATGCGATACATGGACCAAAGCCGTCAACAAGCGTCTTCCAAGCCTCTTTGGAGAAGCTTTTGCCCCCGACGCCCGTCCCCACGAGACTGACTGTATTGTTGATCTTTGTAGAGCCGCCCGTCTCCTCTCCCGAACCTTTGCCGCTGTCGCTGGAATACTCCGCCTCGCTCATGCTGCTGCTGGTGTCTGAAATGACAGAGAGCGATGAGTCCACGTCCGCGACCACATTTCCAGGGTCATGGATACCTTCTCCAATCTCAGACATATTGCCAAATTTTTCCTCTGCAAATACCAAAATATGGGGTACAATCTGGGTGTAGATTGTGACTTAATGGGGGGAGCTGGAGGGGGGAAATTTCTACCACGAGTGTCAAACAAGAAGAGCTTTCCCTTTCCAAAAGCGCAGGGGGTGTGGTTCTGTACTTTTTGCTGGAAACTACAAAATATGGAAGCCCGGTCCCAAGTTGAACACCATGTGCTGTGCTTGCTTGCTTGCCTAAATCGTAGTGAAGTCGTTTCCCCTTCCTCCGCTAGGGCTCAAACACAGACCAACAAAGTTGTCATAAAATGTCATAAAATGTCAGGTTTCAAATGCATTCGTCATTTGCCATTTGTCATAGTTGTGGGCATTTATGACAGGACATGTGGCATGTGACATCGTCATCTAGCTCTAGCTCTAGCCCAAATTGGGTGACCCAAATTAGGACTAAAACCTAAAAGCAACTAAAAATGACAGGCTTTTTGATGCTGAATATAGTTTTCTTTGACAATCTTTTTGACAAACCACACCCACCAAGTTAAATGGTTGGTTAGCAGATTTTCATGGGAATTAAAAGGCCTCTCAAGTCAGATTTTTACTCCATACCATACGCAAGAGTCTCATATTTAAGCGGGATCGTTTGTTTTTTTGGGATAATTTAAAGTGATGGCAAATGCTGTCTAAAAGAGACTCAAGTTGACTCACTCCAATTAATTGTCTCATTTGGAGATCCTCATTTTGTCATCCGGTGGACACAGGCTCAAAATGTGATGGCAGACGGACAATTAACATAAAGCCAATATTGGTTCAAAAAGGTACAGTCCGTAAACTAATTTATAGTTAAATTATTAATCCCAAAAATTCTTTTTTTACTGTTTTCAAAAGGACCCCACCCAAAAACCATTTGAAAGAATAAATTGGTCCAATAATGGAGAATCCAGAGGATTGTGCGTCTTTAATAAGCGGAGATGGATCTCATCAAAATAATTCCGAAAGCGAAAGTAATACGAGACTAAATAAAATGGACCGTTAATTACACAACATTTATTTTTACATTTTAGAGTCTTCCGATGCAGTTTTGTCAGCAGAAGAACAAATTAAAAAGTTGGAAACGACAATCGATAATTTGCACGCGGATTTTGGGGCTAGTAGGGCAAGATTTATGAAAACGCTTTTAGACACGGAGGGTAATACTTCAAAATAATGAGTTGTGTGCTTATGAAATTTTTTGATAACTATTCACTATTGATTTATGGCTTATGGCAGATGAGCTAAAGAAAGAACGAGAGTCAAAGTCAGTGCTGGAAACTGAAAACAAAAGACTGCAAGACGATTTGAATGAAGCTAAAAGTCAAGTCACAATAGCAGAACTTTCCAAAGAAAACGAAGTAGAACTAGAGAAGAATAAGTATCAACAGGATTTGGCTTCCATGCGAATAAGATTTGAAGGTATAATAATACTAATAATTAAACGATTCGATTTGTGTGTGCTTTTGTTGTTATACCACGCCACTTATGTATGTATTGTAGTTGTCTTGCACTTACACAAAACTTTCAAAATTCACAGACAAATTAAAGTTAATGAGATCCAAATTTGAAGATGAAATTCAACAATTGAAAGCAACTAATCTGAAATTAGAAAATCAATCTCTTGAGCATAATGCCAAGAGTGACTCGGAAGGGGGACCTGGCGCAGTTTTCTCTGCAATGACTAAAACGCTTGCTCGTAAGCTTAATCCCAGCGTTTCCGCAAGCAATGATAGTTTACATGATTTACATGAAGATAGCAAGCCAAAGCAAGGAAAATATGTAAGAAGCAAACATTTTTTTGTTTCAATTTTTACAATTTTGCTTATTTTATGTAAAGGCATATGAAGATGCAGATATTTTGAGGTCCCTAGTTGTTCAGCTGGAAGAAGAGGTTTCTGCATTAAAAGAAAAGCTTCGCCATTCCGATGATCAGCTCGCTGCAGTTCAAGGTGCACAAGCTTCCCTTGTTAAAGGCAACGATGCGTTGACGGTTTTATTTCAGGTGCATATGTACTTATTTATTAATGTTGTATAATTGACGTATAATTCACGCCATAATAATGTATTTTAATATCGATGCATAGGGTGAAGACGTTCAAGGCGTTCTTACACAATTTGATGATAAGGTACAATTTAATCCCTTTTGCAATAAATGTATTTTACTATAATTTAATTTATTTTAATTTCAGTTACGCGAAGCTCGAAGTGGACTAGAAGCAGAAAAATCTTCACGGGCTGATCTGGAAATGTATGTAGTGTTTGCAAATGCACAGAAAACCATGTTGCAAGAGGAATTGGAAAAAGTAAAAGGACAATTGAAAGAACTTCGTGGAAGGTAAGTTTAATATTTGTTCTTTAACAAAACTAGTTATTATTTATTTATTTTTTATTATTATATTCACTAGTTATGAAATTGAGAAAAAGTCACATGAGGAACTGAAAAAGACCTGGGAGAAAGCAAACGATCATTTCGTCACTACTCATAACGAGTATATAAGTACTATTAATGAATATCGTGATATTCTGACATCCGAACAAATTGATACGCTACGGACAAAATCAAAAGGAAATAATCAATATCTAGCTGAAACTTCGGACACGGTAAGTTAATAATTTTTATATATAATAAATAAAAAATGACTTTTTAGTTTCATAATGTTTTATGTTTTGCAATAGCAATCTACAATTTCCATTGGAAGTGAAACTCATTCTAGCATTACTGCTTCCAGTTGCCACGATTGCGAAAAAAACACCGATTACATCGAAAAGCTAAGAAATGATTTGCTGAAAGCTGCCAAACTACGCAATGAAATGGAGGAAGAATGGAGCCGAATATCTCATGATTTTCAGGTAAGTTAATTGAAGCTTTTAATTGTGAAATGCAACATATTGATATAAATAAACTACAAACTCCTTCACTCTCTCTTTCCCTCTAGTCAAAATTAGTATCGTTGGAAGACCAAATTGGAACTTATGAAGTTGTGCTTTTGGAACTAAACACGTCGTGTCAGCAATCAATTGAGGCAATGGACAACAAAGTTAAAAGGCTGGCATATGATCGAGAGTCCATTCAAAGGAAGATTGAAAAGTATACAAAGTTTCACAAAATATATTGCTTAAAATTTTTGGTAAATAATGTTTTTCTTAGACTCGAAGCTGAAAACGATATTTTGAAGGGAAAACACGTTGCACATTCTTTACAGTTGCAAAATGAGTACATTTCTCTACCTAGTGAAGTAATGGTAAGTAAACTTTCATAAAAAAAATACATGTTATCGAAATTAAGTTGTTTTTTCTACATTATCAATTTATCAATAACGTAGGATCTTCAAGAGATGGTTTTAAGGCTAAAAGAAGAACTGATTAGCGTAAAAGTAGGTAAAGAACAAATTGAAGGAGAGTTCAAATTTTCAAAGGACCAAATGCAAATGATTGAAGAAGAAAAAATATCAGTAGAAGAAAATTTGAATGCTGAAATTAGCAGTTTTAGGTGAGATATTTGTACCAATAATTTATTACAAATTATAAAACTCAAAAACTTAAAGTGCAATATTATGTTTCATTACAGAGACAAAGTAAATGATCTTAATGGCCGATTGTTCAAAAACGAGGAAGAGAGAAAGCGCTTGGATAAAAATGTTACAGAGTTAAAAACCAAGCTGTTAGCTTCTGAAACACAAATCAATAAACTCCATTCGCTCAAATCTCATAACAGTGACATCATGAAAGAAAAGGTTTTTTTAAAAATAAATGTTTAATTGTTATTGATATTTAATGTATCAAGCTTTTTTCTATTAATAGGAGGCCCTTCAATCTGAAATTCATGACCTCAACAGACAAGTGTCAACGTTGAGAAAAGAGTTGACCAACAGTGAAGAGCTTCAAAAAGATCTAATTGCGTTGTCTAAATCTTTACAAGTTAATTTAGAAACTATCCGTCAAGCTGAGACTGAAGTTCGGTGAGTCTTATTTTCTCAATAAAACACCAATTCATTTAATTTATATACAACTTTTTGACAGGTGGCAACATCCAGACGATGTGTCCCATTGTAATTCCTGTAGAAAACAAATTCCCGACAATAAAGAAAAGGTACTTTATTAATAATCATTGAATTGAATATTGAATTAAGATTTTTATTTTATTTTTTATATTTTTGCAGAACCATTGCAAACATTGTGGTAGAATATTTTGCCAGAGCTGCGTGAGTCGGACAGTAAAAAGAGGAAATCGAGATTACAATGTTTGTGGTGTGTGCCATACCTTACTCGCTCATGATTCCGCTCCATACTTCTCCACCGAACCTCCTCACTCGCCCGATTAATTTTATTTAAATCGTCCTTTTTTAAGTCGTTTATTCAATCTGCCTATACAGGCCTATTATACCTGAATTCTACTGTGGATTATAATATTTTATGAACAAATTGCGTTTTATTTTGATAAGTCGTACGAAACCCCCTAGTCTTTAATTATAACTATCTATGTAATTGGGTTGTATGCAATGTTTGAATTTCGATAAATACATTTATACTAAATCATTTTCGGTTATAATTTGGATTCGTTTTCTCTATATACTTATTTATAAAGCATCTTCCGGTTTCCTAAACTCATGGCTTTTTTTCATGTTTGGTTTGTGTTAATCAACTGTTTACAGTAAAAAAGGTTTTCCGTAAAAGTGAATTGCTCTGAATTAGGTTTGTGTGGCAGTTGCTTAAAATGCATACATTTCCTCACGGAAGTAGAACTTTGAGATAAAGTTTGATTGATTCATTCATTCATTATAGGTATATGTTCCACTAATTTGTCGGATTTTGCATAATTGCGTTTTAGTATTCTAGAAATCTATATAAATAACATCAATTATCAATCTGTGTCAATCTGTACATATATGTACAAACGCACTGAATATCGATTAAGTTGAGAAAATAAATAGAGGATTATTTCTTTCTCGCTTTGGATCATAATGTTGAATGTATGGAAATAAAATGGTTTTTATGCACTGGTCTATTAGTAAAGTACAACTTCCAAAATAGACGCTAAAGACTATAAGCATGGAATTTTGTCCAAGTAGTTGAAGCTGTATGTTTTTCCGTAATGATTGAGATCTATTTCTTGTCATGTTATTTTAACCAGATCATCCAAGGAATTTGCAAAAGTAAACGAACCGTCAAAAAATAGGATTTCTTGATTACACGAATATTTATGTCAGGGTTCTTCAAATGCAGCACTTAAGAAATGTCTTAAAAATTAAGTATGAAAATTTTATATTTGCTACCATTTCTAAAAGACTAAAACTTGTATAGTTTTTTTCTCGATTTATTTATATTTCTCTATAAAATTTAGTCCCGATAAAGCTGTACTTTCTTAATAATATTTAATACTTTTTCCTCTGCAAGGGAAATCAAGTAAAAGTTTATAAAGTATTTTTATTATGTGAAATTGTAATTTCTCCAACTTCTCAAATTTCTCATCTTGTCTTGTCCCCTTCTTGTGGATTAGCAAATTCTGCTACTGATGGGGTTGAGACCTTGGTCTCGTCTCCAGGCTGCAACCCTCTTTTTGAACCAAGCCTAGAAACAAATTAAAACTGGATTAGTAGGCATATTTTTCATATTTTTTTGATTATATACACGATGCATGTTTTTCACAGTTACAGATAACACTACTTGAACTTTTTAATTTGTTTAAAAAATCCTTGAGTTTAAAATCCACTAGTAGTTTCATTCAATTTAAAAATAATAACAATCAGACAAATGCGCAAATATCATCATTAAATCTTTTGTTAATAACCCTAGTTAATAATAATCAAAATTATGAGGAATACTGTATAAATTTTAATTCCAAATGTAGTGTCTACCAAAACCGAGACATTTTTAAAGCATATCATTTTTATTACAAGTCTAATAGAACCACAAATGACGCAAGTAAAATTATCAATATAAAACCTGTTGAACCTCTCATATTCCATTAACGATTGATCATGTCTGAACAAAATCCGAGTTTAGTTTTAGTTTTTATGACGAAAGAAAGATAAGCTAAAGAGAAAAACCAAACTTATTCAAGTAATTTGATCCGTGCATGGTAAAAACAAATCAAGTTACTCGATTTATTTATTTGATACTTTCCGAACAAACTGTCTGAATTTTAAAGTGGCATTTACACATGCATATGCATATCTATCCGTCGTATGCATGCCAAATGGGGGAATAATAACATTTATTTAGTATTACTCATTCTTTACGCCAAAGTGACGCCAATATAAAATTACAATTTTCTTAAAACAAAGACACGTAGACAATGGCATAAACAATGGCACTTAAACTACTTAGGTCTAGTTTAAGTGTATGCAAATAATGAGTAAAGCGGAAGGAGTCTGTCCACCCTTTAAATAAGTAATAAAATGGACACTTGGTCAATTGATGATTTGAGACATACAATTAATGCGTCGTCCTTGTTACAGGGTCAAGCTACAATATCTACACTACCATCACATTATTATAATAATACCAGCTCAAATAAAAGATGACAATTTGCAAAACAAGAAATCCTCCAAGGATTTGTGATTGTTTCGTATAGTTATTCAAAGTCACAGCTTATTTAGCATCATGAAGCGGTAGTAAATGAGAAGGATTTTCCAACATAAATTATTATTATTTAAAAGAAATACTTAACCTCAGACTAATCCAATGTGTATATAAGTTGAACAAAGCTCAAATTTTATAATTTTGCATAATTTGTCACCAAAATACAAATTACCATTACAACTAACGTACATATGATTTCCTTCTTAATATACGGTTAACCCAAAATTGCTAAATTTTTAAAATTATACAAAAAAAACTATATAATTATGCAAACAGGCTAATAACTGTGTCAAAGAATTTTCATGCCAAGATTTTAAGGTTGATAACTTTCTAGGATTACTATACAATTATGCATTTAAAGCAAACCAGGCACATATAAATACTCATAAATACTCAAAATCTTGTTAATTTTATTCCAAAAAATTAGTAAATTCATGGGACTTACTTCAACTTCTTCCTCCAAAAGACCCGTCTCAGCAGCCGTTAGCATCATTTCACTTGGATGTGGATTCTTTGACTTTTGAAACTGTCTCTCCAGATATTCCTCCTGTTCTTCCGTCAGTCGCAATTCCACGCTCATCTTACTTTCCCCTTGCTGTTGATCCGAGGAGGATAATCGCATTGTTCCCGTTGCCATTTTTTCCACGATTTGCTATTTATGTATCTGCATGGAATCAAGAGCAAATTAGAAATGAACCAATATTTGTACGTCAAATTTAACTTGTATAAACAGTTTAATTAAATGGACAGCTTCTGTGCTTTCAACAAATTGATTTGGGCAATTAATGAATAAATTGTTCCACTTACGATTAGAATATGTTAGAAACATGAACATTATGCCACAAGGACGTATTTGAGAGAAAATATTTATAGGAAACTTTATTAGGATTTACTCGTGACTGGTCATTAATTAAGGAAAATAAAAGCACATTATGTTATTACATTGCGAATATTTACGCGTAAAAAACATATTCAAGAAGTGACGCAAGTATATATTACTATATACTTACTACTATATATAAATATGTGCGGACAAATGCAGTGTCGGAAATCCATCTCTACATAATCTTTCTGAATTGTTGGCAAAGTGTGCAAACATCTTGGCTAAAAAAAATGTGCGTAACCCATTGAATTTGTCTAAAAGTTGAACGCAAACATCTTTCAACTTGGTTTTCCTTTGGAAAGAAGGCTTTTTAGAGATTTTGAAGAATTTGACTCCAGCATAATTTGCAATTCGTCGTTCATGCATTTTTTGCTCTTGTTTCCTATTTCTATTTTGAAGCCAAAATGTGGAGCTTAAAGATAAGTAGATTGCCATTTCACACAGTCTCTCTGGAGTTTCTTCTAGCTTTACAAAAATCATGTAATGCCCATTTCTTTGTTGGCTGAGCCTCGTCGTAAAATAGAATATTAACTGCTGAATGTACACGATTTTGCAAATTAAATTTCAAGGATAAATGAGGTAATATTATATTTGAGTAGAGATATTGATATCTGACTTTTCCTAATACTATGCAAAATCTGTCAGCTCTTGTTGTATTATTATAATAATTTTTATCAGACAATCCACTGCAAAAGTTATAATTACTTTGAAGAGTCTCAAAATATAATTTATAGTATAAATTTCTGTTAAAGTGAGTTTGGTAGATTTTTTTGCACATGCTTTTTTGTAAATTGTTTACTTGCCAAAGTAATTGATTTCATAGTTATACAATATTTACATTGTGACTAATCATTCTAACGATTAGTCAATTTCCGTTAACGCTCAATAATAATCAACTACTCATGATATTGTGGAAATACCTTGTTGTCACTAGAATTGTGGGAAATTGAGACAAGAAACTAAAAATCGTGTCAATATTAGCCCTGATATCTATGTTTTTTTTATATACAATTAATTAATTTAATTAGACTAACTATTTACTATGTTATTAATCGTCTGCTGAAGCAAAAAATTATTGCAAGAATAATCTGTGTATGAATAATATTATTCAATGCAAACTTACGGAAAGCGAATGTTAGACGGGGAAATTGAGACAAAAAATAAATAACTTGCTTTCACTAGTTAAAATTAGAATGACACTTTTTTATACATTAATTGGGATTATGAATGGGCACACGAATGGACCAATGCAAACAAGATGGACAGTAACAATCGGAAAATGGTGGATTCTGGAAAAGCGTTATTGATTAGATAGTATACCTGGATAATTGAAGAGGTGAATGGGTGAGATCAGTGTTGTTGTTGTCCGTTTGCAAATTCGTAATTCCAGTTGGCAACAAGTAGCTGTGATCTAATTAATTTGTGGTCACACGCAAATTTACTCCAGCAGTGGCACTATGAAATCTTTCTGGTTTAACGTTGCAGTTGAGAGAGTAAAGTGAGACTGAGGAAGGGTTGGCAAAAACCTTTATTTTATTATGCTCAAAGCTCGTCTGATGCCACGCTACTTTATATTTGCAATGTCAGGATTACACATTACATCACACATAAAAGTGAATTGAGTTAAACCGTTCGTTAGCATTCCTGTCAGCTTTATTAACAATTTTAACCATTTGTTGTTATGTTACTGGTCTTACGCTCCCCTCACAAATAACATTTTTCATGACGTAAGTTATTTCAATTTCTGCTCTTAATTCTTCATTAAGCCACGCCGATTAAAAAAAAATGGGATTCCAGAGATAACGTTTATTTATGGAATCATTGGAATTACTCGTAATAATAATAATTAGGTTAATTTGGCCAAGTATGAGCTTGTAATCTGGAAGCTAACTGAAATTGACTATGATGTTTTTTATTGTGATTATTATTATGACTACGGTCATTTCAAATTAACTGTTCTAGTCTAAATAAAATATTATCGTATCAGATGCTATTCAGTTTCGCGTTGTTGTCCAAAATATGCAATAACAAAGACATTTTGAGACAATAATTTAGTAATATATATTTTTGATTATCTCGACTACAACAAACATTTTCTACTCAATAATAAGGCAAGAATTTTTTAAGTTACATGCAATAGACATTTGGAAATAAATGCTAAACTATGAAACTACAATGACGAGATAAATGCTGTTTGCAAATTGAGAGAAAACAATGGACTAAATTTTGAGCTATTTGGTAATTATCTGGAATACTAATTGGATACGTTCATAAAAAAGAGTAAACAATAAGTTGAATTTTTGTGATACATGTTAAATGATAGAGAAAGAAAAGGAAAAGATGAAATAGTATAGCTATCATTTCCAAAATGTTGTTTGCAAATTATTGTTTACACAAGACTTTTAGTTTGATGGTTTAGAAAGAACAAGTAAGCGAAGAAAATCAAGTATTTCTATAAAGTATCAAGAATCCCATTCATTATCCATATTCAGGGTGTCTCAAAAGCAATTCTCTCGAGTAAACTATTTTGTTAAACTATTTTGCACTTATATTTTGACCAAAAGAAAGAAAGAAAAATGGGTGAAAATTGAAATTGATTAAAGAAAAATTGATTAAAAAAACGTTTACTGGAGAATTTATATCAAGACACCCTAAATATGGATAAGTTTAACGACGGTGTGAGCTTATTGATGTCATCTTGTAGTCGTATGGGTTTGAATAACTCGACAAACTGGAATTGAAATTTCCTCCTGAAATGGATGACCCCAGCCCAAGGCTGTTAGTGGCCTATTAAAAACACACAACTTAATCTCTTATTCCAATAAATTGTCTAAAATATAAGTTTTACATTTGTGAATACTGGCGGAGGAGGTGCAATAGGAAGTCCAAGTCGTCCACTGGAAGTGCCAGTGTTTGTACTAGTCCATCGATCTGGCATCTCAGTCATTGGGCGAGTGGCAACTCTATTGACAACGGTTTTAATTAAAGAATTAAGAATGAATACATAAGTATAATAAATAATAATAATTAGTAAATTCTCACCTATCAGAAGAGAGCCAGGAAGTGTCTCTAGTAGTTGGTTGCCAAGTTTCATTTCGGATTGGGTTCATTGTAGTTGAATGAGTGTCCCCAGAATAAATGCTTGATGGCCAACGACTATCCCTAGTTCCAGTAGAAAAATATGTATCCAACGCTAAACATTAAAATATAAACAAAATATACAATGTATTTATCTAAATTAGTTAGCAATACTGTTGCCATGTATAACATACCTTTAGAACCGGTAGTTAAACGTGGCATTGAGATTGTAGAAGAATATTGAGAAGCAGAATCGTATGGGATCCTGCTGCTTGATGCAGTCGCGGAAGAACCAACAGAAGAAATTGAAGAAGAAGTCTTGCGATCGTCTCGACTTTTTCCATGATCCTGTCAAAATATAAATTATTGGGTAAGTATTATATTTCTAAGAATAATAATATTTCTAATAATTTAAAGTAGCTAATCATACTTTATCATGTCGACTGGAATGTCGGTCAGTTCCTCGAGAATCTCGCGAGTCTCGTGATTTGTGACGATCTCCTCTTTCCCAACTTGGAGAACGTCGATCACGTGTTGGAGCATTTCGGATTGTATTCCGAATTGGAGAACTCTGAGAATCAGTTTCAGGATAGCGTGAATGATCATCTTTCCGATACGATCTGTGCTTATCACTCTCAGATCTCCTAAAAATATACAAGACAGTTTTTCAACACTAGTTGTAATTATAACTTTATTGTTACTTACAAATCCAAAA
Organism: Proisotoma minuta; assembly: GCA_034698145.1. NCBI lineage: Eukaryota > Metazoa > Arthropoda > Collembola > Entomobryomorpha > Isotomidae > Proisotoma > Proisotoma minuta. Next base: position 9,436 of record JAQIXN010000915.1, on the reverse strand, counting down.
AGGATGAAGCATGACGACTAATGTGTCTATCATCCAAAGTTGTCTTTTTTGAATAATGTCCAACAGATCCATACCCGTCATCAGGGTAAGACCGTTTCCCTTTAGCCTTTTGAGCAAGCAGAGCTTTCTCTCGTTCAATTTCAGCTTGTTCCTGTTTTTGCTTTTCCCGTTCTTCCATAATCATCCTTTCTTTCTGCCTCTTTAGCTCTGCTTTCTCTTGCTCAATTCGTTCTCGTTCTCTGTAATTTAATAAACATAAACACGTTAAGGGTATTATTATTTGCAAAAGCTTAATTAAAAACTTACTTTGCAAGCCGTCGAAATTCTTCATCAAGGAGCCGCTGGCGTTCTTCTTCCTCTAGCCTACGCCTCTCAGCCTCCCGTCGTTCTCGTTCAGTCTCACGCATCTTTTCACGTTGACGAGCATCCTAAAATTTCATAGACATGTAAATCTCATATTCTTTAAAACAATGTTGGTCTAATTTATCAATCCTTTTAGAAAACGGCCGGTTATAATTTTTAACGAATAAAGACATAATACATCACCTTAAATCCTATTGAATCAATAGTTATTAATATTAATATATTACATAGATATCTTCAAAAGTAAGCTGTTCAGCTTGTCGGTTAATCCTCCTCTCATCAGATCCTCTGCGAAACGGAATTCGCTCTACCGGACTACGACTCCTCCTGATATATGAAGTTTGGTGGTGTCCTCTTCTTCCTCTAGAGTCTTGGAATCTCCGATATTGGTCTCCTCCTCCTCCTCCTCTCTTTAATTCCTCATGATGTCTAGAGTTCCGTGGGAGAAATACAGGTCGAGAGTCCCTTGTAGGGCGGCGTTGAATAGTTCGTGAGACACCCGGTAATTGTCCCCGTGCTCTGTTTGGCTCTCGCCTTTCTGCATTGAATCTTCTTTCCGTTATTTTACTAGTTGAATGAGTATTTCGGCTAGAAGAATCTTTTTCCTTTCTTTCAGATGAAGAGTTTGCTGTAGTTGTATTTGATTCTACATTACTTTGCTCAGTAGGAGGTGTTACTTGTTCATTATTTTTCTTTCTTGATGAAGATTCGGATTTTTCAGTTGGTTTATTAGTACTTTGATTGCCGTTTCCTGGAGTCCCGCTGACGATGCTACTGTTTGGCGATGATCTCTTTGAAGAAGACGAATCCCTTTTCTTGGATTCCCGATGTGAATCCTTTTTCACCCAGTCTGCACTCAACATATTTTCTTCAGCCTAACATATATACAGAAATACTTAAAAACTCATTACTTAAAGACGTCTGTTCCCGAAGAACGCAATATGGCGGAAAAAATTTTTGAAGTAAAATTAAAGAAAATAAAATAAAATAAGAAAACCGTTATATACTTTTTCAACATGAATGATGCGTCCACGAAGATTGGTGCCATCCATAGTCGAAATACAATTTTGTGCATCCTCTGAAGAGCAGACAGAAACCAATGCAAACCGGCTCCCTTCAGGGTCATTCGCGTTTGAAATTATCTTCACTCCTCCAATTTTCCCTTGTTTCTTGAACTCTGACTTAATTTCCGTCGCTGAAATAAGAGATGTTAATCCAGTAACCAAAAGAGTGTTTCTCTCCTCATCCTTAGATTTGAGCTCATTCGTTCCTGCTATCAAGGACCAAGGAAGCAGGTAAAAATAAAAGTATGAGTTTAAAAATAAGGATTCCCACACTGCATCTATCATCATGAGCTATCAAAATTTGATATGTGTAAATACCTTCTTCATTATTTTCACTATTTTTTCCTTCTTTTGAATCATCCTGAGTATCCTCACTGCAGAAAAATACCATGGTCATCAACATATTATAGCTGACATCAATGATTAAGTAATGAGAAAATTAAAATTTCATCCACATTCCATCCATTTTTTCCTTCCAACAATTAGCAGATCTGTGGGTTGATTTTAACTTATCCATGTTATAATTGTTTGATTATTTGTTTGCTTGATCTTCTTTTGGTTAAATTGTCCACTTTATAAATCGACTTTGTGTATTATTGATTTGAGTAACTGACTTTGTGTAGTGTAGAGGACATATTGGCCCATATTTATTAGTTCCCACAAATGAACGAACAGTCAAAGTAGAATTATATATCGTTATTTTATTTAAGCTGAAACCCCCTTTTCTTTGATCGATTGGTAGTCATTTCTTCATTTTCTTCTTCTCATCTTCTCTTCATCAATAAGAAGTAATCTCGAAAAATTCACCTCCTGGTGGTGTTTATGTTGGATCATCAATTATTTGATTACTTGTCACTGAATTAAAATTGTACAACTTTTTGTCTTGTCAATAAGGCAAAAAACAAATGGATGAAAATTCTTCAAAGTGTTGTGCATATTGTTGAAATTGTTATGCTGGGAAAATTCTTCCAATTCCCGATAAAACATGTTGAGTATTAAATTAAATTATGGCGTATTTTCAGGTGTTTTTTTTTTCTTGTGTTCTTTCTGAAAAATGAATCCATGCGAAACGAAAACTAAAAAAATACTGACCTTATATCTTCCACATCATCATCAACCTCTGCTTTTGTTTCCAAGGTTGAGCATGGCTCCCCGACCTCCATCAAAATCTTCACCTCTTCTTTTACTTCTATTGTTGAAGATTCGATTTTAACCAGTTCCTCACTTTCGCCATCTTTTTCTAAACAGACAATGAAATATAAATTAATAAATTAAACATTGCTTTCATTCAATAAAATTCAAATGTACCTTCGACTTTTACTTCCTCTGTACCAGTATTAGCAATACTCTGTAAAGTTTTAAAATTCAATTGTGTAATTCAAATTGTGATACTACAATTTTAATTTTAATTAAGGCTTACATCAACCCCTTCAATAATAAACTTGTCTTCTTCCTCTCCCACTGTTAAATGCAATTCCTCATGATCCTAAAAATAAAATAAATATGGACCTAATAAAATGTTCTTTAAAAAAACATTCAATTACATACATCATCAGTTGTTGTTGTGATGGCACTTTCTTTCTTCTCCTGTTCGATAGTCTCCATGGTCTCTCTAAGTGAATCTCCAAAAGTTTTGGCGATTTCCTCTTCTTCTTCTTCTTCCTTAATTTCAACATCATCATCATTATCATTTGAGGAAAAGACTGCTTTCTTATCGTCGTTGCCATTGGTGGATTTTTCCGTGGATTCCACTTTAACACTTATCTCCTCCGTTTGAGCCACATCTCCAGCTACAAAAGTTCACATTTACATATCCATATCAATTCTGAATTACTATATAAAATAATTAATGGTGAAATATTTACCCTCACTTTCTTCGAGAAGGTCCGACTCCTCTTTGGTAATTGAGCTATTGTTGTGCTGACTTTCATCACCATCAATAATATCAGCGTCTGGGCTTATCCCCTCTTCCTCCATCGCCTGTCGTTGAATAATTTGGTAAATGATGTAAATATTAAGCAATATAAATAATTGTCACTTACCTTCCGAAGTTTTTCAACAAGGGCAGCCTTATTGCCCTTAATGTCCAGACCACGTTTTTCCAACTGCGCCCTCAAATCGACAACACGTAACTCGTGTATCTTTTTCCCAACCATGTTTACTTCATCCAAACAATTAATTCCTAGAACCCACACAACCAATTACAAATAAGCAAATAAACAATTTCCAAGCTTACCCAGCTTAACTTTGAGATAAAGCAGAGAGAACCCTTTTTATCCTGCCGTTATCAGATAACAACAGTGTTTAATTCTTAAATATTTGCGTTTTGACAAGATAATCCCAAAATTGCAACAGCAAAGGAGCAAGTCCAGCCAAGGAATGAACTGACTCAATGGAATGGGACTCAATGGGATTTTTTTTAGAGGAATATTGGGTAGAGGGCCTTCAGTTTAGAGGGTGCTCAAGTCAATGGATGCAGCGATTTTTTTCATAGACAATTCTCCACAAAACCACACCCACTTATCGAACATTGTCATCGAATCATTTCATCGCTCTGCAAAGGCAGGTCCTCATTAATTCTTGTGACCTAGATCTAATTTACTGGAATTTTAAGGTGAAATTTCATTTGCATGAAAAAGGAAAAAATATATTGTGCATTCATTGTAATTTAAATTGGACCAAAGTTTTTGGGATTGTTAAATATGGAAAGAGGTGAAATAGGCAGAGGAGGCGACAGATGTGCAAAATACAGATAATCCGATTTACACACAAATGTTCCAAATTTTCAGGTTATTATGCAATATGCATGAGTGCAATTAAAAAGTAGTGCAAAAATAATACAACGATTCAACTCTTAAACAAAATTATTATTTTGCATTTTAAACAAAGATGTACCCGTTGGACACTACAACGCAATGTAGCCAATATTTGTTAAATGACTAGTTGTTATATTATGGTAGGTTATATTTTTCAAAGTTTTACAAGATACATAAAACACATTTTTAACAAAATTGTTCAAGTAGGAATAAAGAAAATTGGAATTTTTTATGGAGTTAGTACAATTCATAATATATATATATATATCAACAATGATTATCAATTAACAATTAACCAATAATCAGTCAAAGTTCATGATAGACAATATAGATTGAAACATAATATTATTGTAGTTTATATGATAACTCGATCCTCTAAATCTTCACTATAAATTCGACATCCATATCTGTCTTTGTGGTATTATGAATATTGATTGCGTCTCATGTTTTTTCTCTCTTGATACTTGTTGTTGTTGTAGGTACTTTTTTGGGCAGTAGGAATTCTACTGTAATATTATGCAGTTAATTAAACGAATCTTAAATGAGCTGACTTAGATAAATTTTGTGCTGTGCTGCATTGGTAACTTATTAGGGATTCATCAGAAGAACGAATTATCATCAGCATCATCAGCAAATGTTAATTTTAAGCCTTATTCTCGGCATAACGAACGGTATTATAATTTAGTTTCTGATTGTGTTTCTTCTGTAATTTGATCAAATCCATGACGGTTCCTTGATATTTAATAGTTAGTAGCTGCATACATCATCATAATATTTTTTAGCGTTATAGTTGAAACAATTCGTCTTGCGCTTTTTCCAACTTTCTCAGTGAGTATCGTAAATGTCTTCCCTGTCTGCTAATGGATGTTCCAGAAGACGAAGAATGTCGATGGTCACTTGACTCAGAGTCCGAATCAAAAGTCACCCAAGGAGCGGCCTTGTCCTCATTTTTACTCTTGGTTTTCTTTTTACTAAATGCAATTGCAGAGTCTATACGAGATAGGAATTCTTCCGCGGACCTTTCCGAATGGTCCACAACAGCACATCGTCTTGAGGACGTGGATGACGATGGGGACGTAGGGGAAGCAGGGGCGGTGGACGAGGAAGCGTGATGATTTGGGGCATAAGAAGAAGACATTCCATTGTCCATGGATAAATGCTTAGTTTTTGTAGGAGCAAGAGGGGAATGTGACGAAGAACACGTTCCATTACTCATTGCACTATTGTTTGACATTGTTTCAATGTTAGAATTTGCGAACAAACTATCTTTGCTAGAACACCAAGTGTCCTCAGAACTATTCAAGTCTATATTAGAGTCCCTTGAGCCTAGCTTAATAGAACCCGGACTAACGATGCAATCTTCTTCCATAGAATCACAAAGAGGGTGCGTCCAATGAGGTTTCATTTTAAATTCTACATCGTCTCCTATACTGCCACTACTATGATGACCATTGTTTCCACTTGAAGAATCTCCATTGTTGTGGTTCTCTTCATTGGACACCACTGGAATTAGCAGTTTGTCACGGAGGAAAAGGCTGTCGTTTGTCCACATTTGATTTGCCCTTCGAATCTGTTCCGTCTAGAATTAAAAGAAAGTTAGCTAAAAACTAGTGACTATAATATTTCCCTTAATATTATATATTATGAATTATCTTACAGTGACGCCAAACTTGATGGCAATCCCTTGAAGTGTGTCCCCCATTTGGACATTGTATACGACAACTTGTTCATTTTTCTTGCTTCTTGAAGATGTGGCCCCATACTTTTTCTGTCCTTTTGCCATGGGTCCAAAAGCTATGCGCTCGTCACCCCCACCGCTATTAAATGCCATGTCTGCCCCACCCACATTGACGAATATTTTGTAGCGAGCAATCTTGCCGGTTAAACTGACCACTGGAGGAACAACACAATTAAAGTTCTTTTAGTTCCTCCCACAAATTAACACTTTGGTATCCTCACAAAGCCCAACATTACAAACTACTACAACATCATTAATTCTAGTTATTATTATTTTCTCCTTTATAAACTTTGGACTTTGGAAAGAGTTCCGTCCAAATAGACATGTCCCTTATCTTCCCTTCCTTCACTAACTCATTTTCTGTTATCCAAACTATTTGCTCTGTTCTTTGATAAGAAAGTCAAATGAGATCCCGTAATTTATTGAGTAGGCCACAAAAAGTGTCCCTAGGGACACACCCACGCAAAAGTACAATTCAAGGATAATTGGGGAGTGTGGTTGGAGTTTGTTGGGTGCTAGTATTTGACTGATTTAATATTTAATTGGTGGTGGAAATTAATATGTAGAGCAGCCAATCTCCCAGCCAGCAGCTGTATCCTTACGTCACACGGCTACAACAATCTGTGTCATCAAAACCTTCTAAAAAGACTAAAAACACTCTCAATCGTCTCAATCTGCCTCAAAACTAAAGAAATGCAATATTTGCAGAGTAGTTAGTTAACAATGATGAAGTTATTTTATGAAAATGGGCCATATTTTACACCATATTTCTACAACATTGTCCAGGAGCAGTGAATGCTCTACATTAAATTACGTTTCTTTTTTGTGTAGTGTGCGTGATTATTATTGACTTGTAAATATATTTAGTTGGTTGGTTATTAAATATTATTTTAATGAATGGGCTGTCACGAGGAGGATTTTTGCCATGATACTTTGCTAAAATTCCAGGAAGGATTCCATATATTGCATACATATTATATGTGCAGCATTCTATTGTTACTTATTTTAATAAGCCAAGTTAATTGTTATGTAAAAATAGGGATATTTTATGACGTTAATAAACAGGGTGTAAATTTATCAATTGCAATTATAAACAGTTGTTTGGATCTATTCATGAGCAAACGGTTGTTCTTTGACTGCAAGCTCTTCCTTGAACCTGACCTTTAATTAGCGACCAGGTGTGAAGTTGGATAAGAAATGTTATTTAACAATGGCTAAAGATACACACTTGCATAAATATATTAATAAAATCCATTGTGGCTTTGGTAGGAAAATGATAAAGCCTTTTCAATAATTTGCATGGGAAAGCTTCATTGGTTATTAGCAAGCACGTTCATCATTTCCCTAAACAATTTTTTATCTTGCATTTTTATGTCGTAAGATTCCCTGCCCGATATCAAACCTCGACTGAAACTGAAGGAGATGAATGAAAGAAACCTTGAGAGGTGCCTCATTCACAAAGAGAAAGCAGAGAAAGTTGGGAGGAGAAAATTTGTATCCGGCTAAAAGAGATGGCATCTAGCTTCCAGCTCCAAATGGACGGACAACTTCTCATGCACAATGAAATGACTAATGGAAAAAATATTTTTATAATTTGATACACAAATTTAATACTATTTCATATTTAGAACTCTGTTTTAGAATTATGGAAAGATAGGTATTTATATGTATGTATATGTACCTACGGTTTTACTAAATGTTATGTAGCAGCATATACATATTATATATTTATTAGAATATCCAAAGTGATCAGCTTTACCAGCAAAGCCCCTTTGGGAATGATTGTTTATTTATTGTTGTGCTAGTTGTGTAAAACCATGAAAAATGGGAATGGGAGCATTTGTGAAATTTGACCATTTACATTCCACGGCAGCCACAAATAGGAAAGAAGCTTTTTACAGATTGGATTGCCAACCTACGAATTGAATTTCCTGGCTCTCCTATTTTAGAATGGACTTGGAGTGCTAATTTAATTAAAGTGATTGATAGAAGGATGGAAGAAAATATTGAAATTTATTTTACACCCCCTTTCTCTCAATCAACCTTTAAAAATAGACCAAGAGGAAGATGGAAGATTTTAACTAGCCAAGAGGAATATGTATGGGCGTTATAATTTGATAGCTGAGAATAATGACGAGATTTAAGACGACAGGGCCTTGTCCGGTGAACCTTGAGATTGTGTGTTTATTATTATTTGCTTCTTGCCACCAATTTACTTGTGTATTTAGTTAGGGAAGGGAAGGGAGGAGATGTGTCATTTAATTTTCACTCCTCGGTTTATATGCAAAGAGTTGTAATGTTGGGAGCTCTTAGCTGCCTCATTAACTTTATAACTATAGCTTTCAACTCCAACTATTCTGAGGACAGATAGGACTTGATAGTTTTGTATGAAAGAGTCAAGGGAAACAAAAGTCCGTTAAAATGAGATTGCTGCCTTAAATTATTCATCCAAATTCGTTCATTCTTAATTCAGGGTGAGTTAGAAGTTAAATAAAGTTGCGAATTCTTGGCATACCGGGATTTCAAAATGAATGAAGAAGAGCATAACAAAGAGAAAGTTTAAATTTCTTATTATAATGTCACAGTCCAAGCTGGAGAAAACATTAATCGCTCTCCCAAAGTTCTTATTTGTTTCCTTCACTTATTTCTCTCTCTCTCTCTTTGGGAAAAACAGGGACACCTTCTTTTAAAGAAGAAATCAAGGGAAAGTGGCAACGACGGACTTTTGGCTGATGAAGCGGAATTAATTAATGAAGGATGATTTGCTTTCTTTGAACCAACTTGCTTCCTTCTGGCTTGCCACTTAGTGTGATAATGAAATGAGGCTTCCCCCCAAAGCCCCCACAAACTTAATCTTTTTAATATATAATACTCTTTAGCAAACTTTCACACAAACCAAAAGTTTGCCTTGTTCAAAGACAAAGTTAAGTGGCCTTCTAACCCCTCATAAATGTCACTTCCTTCATTAAAAAGTAATTACAAAAAGTGAAAAATAGTCAATAGAAAACATTAGACCAATAATACTCCACTGATTTCTAAGAAGAAGAAGAGACATTACTCTTTGTTCTTTCACCGCAACAAAACCTTCACCCTGGATTATTACTCCACACTCTTAGAAGCCCTTCAATTTATCAACTCATTCTTTTGGGGAAAACTTTTATTATGTGTTGGTAATTACACACTCAAATTCCGAAAATTGCTGGGCATAAACTATACATGCATTTTCCACTTTCTCTTTCTCTCTCGGTTTTGCATGATTTACATGACATTATGGTTTACTGGCTGGTAGTCATGCGGTGCTTTAGTTTTGTACATGTTATTAATTAATACACAGGGCTGTGGTAGGAGAAAGAGACAAATTAACAGCGTGTTCAGAATCAGGGTTTCGCTTGGTAAAAACCACCATGTCCAAAACGACGTCCAAAAGGGGTTTTTACCACTTTTAGACATCGCCA
>JAQIXN010000914.1:0-25968 GCA_034698145.1 Proisotoma minuta | reverse complement strand
TGAACAAAAAGTCCTCATTCGTCAAAACTTCCAAATTAAAATGAATCACAGAGGATGGAAAGAAGTGTCAACTTATATTCAATTTTTATCAAAAGCCTTTGGAAGAATCAGTTGATCCGCCTTATCGATATTTCTTCATGTGGTTTAATCCGTTGGTAATGAATGTGAAAGCGTTGAGGGCAGTTTGGAGCAAAGGCTGGGGATTGTCTTCCCCCACGGTGATGCTTGGCTTTGCATCTTCCATCATTTGGATTGTATCATCTTTTTCTTTGTCACTTTTGCTAAATAGGTTACGAAGAGCGAAATAAAAACATGTACATATAAAACCATTTTATTCATTTACTTTTACAACATGTATATTTTGAAATAATTATAAATTATTACAGAAGGACGCAACACATTCTTTTCCTCCAAATATTGTCCTCTTCCAACCTCACAACCCAATTGTTGATTGCTGTCATCAAAAGAGTGATCAACATTATAAGCCCACCAATTGCACTAGAAATCAAAAATGCCAATCAAAATATAGTCTCAATTTAACACCAGCTACATGTATAACCTGTACAAATCCAGCAAAGAACTAAGGAAAACGTATTGCATAACAAAAGCAGCCAGAGTGTTTGAACTCATTCTGACCACGGTGAAAATACCGGCATCCAATCTTTTTAAACCAGCCGTAGATGTTGTGTGATAACAAAAATAAATTATTCCTAATGCCGTTAAAAGTAGCGTCTCTTTACAATTATTTGGTAACTCTAAAACTCCCATACTAATTGTTACAATCAAACAAATTACAAATTGAATAAACCCCGTCATGGCAACCAGCAAGGAAGTTTCCACGTGCACAAGATATCGGATCACTACAGTTTTTATTGTAGTAGAAATCATTCGTACAAATGAATAGGACGTGCCAATTAAAATAGCGGAATTGTAGGTTGTGGCACCAGTTAAAAATGGCGGACGTGCAATAATTGCCACGCCAACAATTGTAAGAAGAGCAGAGAAAACTGGAAAAAGTCGGCATTCTTCTCTCAGCCAAATGTGAGCCACAAACATGACAAAAACTGATGAACAAGAACCAATGACGCTGTCATCTCCAATTGATATATATTCTATTGCCAAAATTTGGAAGGTTACAGCTCCTAGTCCAGATACAGCTATAAACTGATAATTTACACAAAAAATAAATTGATTTCTTTGGCAACAATTTGTATAAAACTAACTCACAAGTAAAGCTATTAGAGATTTAATTTGTTGTTTCTGGGTTGGTGGCCAAATTGTTTGAAAAATATTGGATTCGTTTTCTTTGCGTTCTTTTATATAATCGAAAGCCAAAAAGGGAAGCGTAATGAGGAAAACTCCCAAGAAACAATAAAGTTCCACATTAAATGGGTTAAAGTTCTCAAGATACTTGGCCACTAATGAAATGGAAGCGTTGACAATTCCTGATATAAGAGCTAAAAATAGGCCAATCCAACTTTTAACGGTGGCTGAGGTGGGAGACTTCATTTCAAGAAAATCTTAATTTCTTTGAAAATGTTGAAACAACTTTAAAGTTGCAAAATTTTAACTGGTTGTTGAAATGCGACTAATTGAATATAGTATTCTGTGGCGTATAATTAGTTAACAATTGTCATCTTCATGAGATAACCTTAAAGCAATTAGACAAGAGCAAATTTAAATAATCAATTAGATTTTATCAAATGTTATCTATTCGTCAGTTTCAAGGTTAAGGATAGTTTAAGTATAAAATGCTATCTCATTACGTTGTACGTCTTGTGGCTTTGGATTGTACAAGTTCCAAAACAATTACTATATAAATATTGCCATCAATAGCAATGTTTTGGTAGTAAAACGTGGTAGCAATCAACATAACAATTCAACATTTTGGTAATGAGTATTTTTCTCTGAACTGACAAGTTCACTTTCTCTTCTTGTCTCGAAGGTAGTAAAAGATGAACGGGACTTCCATAGCTCCACTTTCCATGATATTAAACGTCACAGAAATTGTGACCACGCCCACAATAGATAGGCACAACCACACCCCTTCAGTCCATTGGGCCCCTCACAGTGAGACTGTGCGTCAGTTTCCAATAGATCCCGGTCATGAAGGATTCATGATCTTTTCGTCTTCCGTCTTATGGCTTCTAATTCCCGGATCTGGATTTTTTTATTCTGGGATGGCGAGATCAAAAAGTGCTCTAACGATGCTTCTTTTTTCTTTGTGGTCAATTTCCATAGCTTCTATCCAATGGTGGGCTTTTGGATACTCTTTGGCATTCTCATTGACAAGGTGACAATTTATATGAATTGTGATAAGATGATTTACAATTGAGGACTGCTTTTTATACAGTGGAAATTCATTTGTCGGGGATTTTACTAAAGCATTTTACATTGGAGTTTTAGACAACGAGTATCCAACGGCCCCAAAGCTAACGGAAATGTCATTCTGCTTTTACCAAGGCGTCAGTTCCGCAATTCCCGCTGCATTAATATCTGGCGCATTTGCAGAGCGGGCTAAGGTGTTTCCCGCTCTCATTTTCATATTTCTTTGGAACACTTTGGTCTATTGTCCATGTGCATATTGGTATTTTAAATCTATACTATTTACTATTTTATTGTGCTATTGATTGTTTCAAATCAAAGGAGCCTTAATCCTAATGGATGGTCCTACAGTATTGGAATTTTAGATTTTGGAGGTGAATATTAGTTATTTTATGGTTGACCGACTAATTTAATTACTGGGTGGCTTAGGGGGCGCGCCCGTGCATGTTCCCGCCAGCGCCGCAGCTCTTGCTTATTCGTACGTTTTGGGTCCAAGAGACCAGGAAGATCGCAAAGCTCGTCCACATAACATGTTCTCATTGGTCGTGGGAACTGTCCTCATTTGGTTTGGTTGGTCCTAAATTTTAGACAGATAAATATACTAGATATGTTCATATTCTAAAATCTAATTGTAACTAGGATCCTTCGGATATAACCCCGGCTCTGGTAAGATGCATGTTTTTCTGCAGTCTTTCGTTAACTTGAATATTTGTTTATAGCATTTGGTGCAACGTTGCAGGCCGTATTTTCCTGCGTGACCGCAAATTTATGTGGGTCAGTCGGTGCTGTTACTTGGGGTATTCTTGATTACATGTCGGATGGGCATTGGGGTGGCTATGGATTTTGCGCTGGGGCAGTGATTGGTTTGATAACTATCACGCCAGCATCAGGTTTTGTCAACCCAGCCGCAGCCATAGCCTTTGGCGTTGTCTCAGTTGTGGCATGTCGGTGGGCATTCAAAATAAAGCATGATTGGAAGTTTGATGATAGTCTTGATGTTTTTGCCATTCATGGAGTAGCTGGTATCGTGGGGATTTTGTTTACTGTAATTAACTAATTGAATTTTTATTAAACAAAATTAATCATATATTTAATGCAGGGGATATTCGCTCAAAGGTTTTACGGAGGGGAGGAAGTGGAAAAAGGCGGAATGATTGATGGCAATTACATGCAAGTGTTCATACAACTTGCGGACACAACTTGCGGCTTTGTTTGGAGTCTTTCAGTTTCACTAATTCTCCTTTTAACAATGAACAAAATCCCTTCATTAAGGCTACGACTCGAAGATCCAAAAATAGACGAAGGGATCGACCAAATGGAATTTGGTGTCTCATGCTATGAGTACCTTGATGAAATCAAGGTTAATGAATCATATCCCCCCAAAATTAATATATTTTTAATTAATATTATGGCTACAGTTAGATTGGACTAATTGGAAAGAAGATGGGTCATCAAATATTGCAGAGAAGTATAAGAAATGGGCAATCAATCTCAATCACGGAAATCGAAGATTGAGCGAAGTCGTTGCAATTACTCCAATATCTGCGTCCCATTTTCCTCAATCTCATTCACTGATTGGGGACAATAACAAACGACAACAACAAGCCAATATTATTATGGAACATGGTAGTCTTGAGGATTTAATGGGAATTCCAAATAATTGGAGAAACTATTGGCGTTAGCATATAAAAATATTTACAATTTATGAACTTGATGCAAGCAATTGACGTTTCATTGGAATAGTTCATTGTTAAAAGATTTCACTTGCCTTCAATTTTTTTTGTCTTTTGCTTAATTGTTTTATTTTAATTGTTGAATAAATGCATTGATAATTTATTTACAAATGACAATTATTTCATAATTTTAAAGGTGTCACCTTTGCAGTGACCTTAATACTTAATATAAATAGTTCAGTTATCCGACGATTGAACTTCATTGCAAACATATCTCCAGTCAATTAGTATTTTTTTTTTTAAATGGCCCTAAACCTCCCAATCCGAATTTTTCTCGGTCTTATCCTCTGCGCTTTTTTGGTCTCGGCATTCCCTGAACCTGGCGAGCTTTTGTCTCATGGTGAGAATTGCTTTATATTACACTTATTTTTACATGAAAACCAGCTAATTTTTTATTCATCGTATTTTCAGAAGTAGCAGCACAACTTGAAGCCGAGCATAATGTTGTAGGGGAAGCTACGGAGCTTGTTCGACAGAAGAGATCCCTTCTTTGGCCTGTATGTAAACGCATCTTCATAAGAAATATAAAAATTAATCGAGAATTTTCTTTATGTTTAGCATCCAGCCCGTGGTTGTCGTTGTTATGCTCGTGGCTGCTACTGCCCAAACTTTTAATTTTGACCAATGAAACTCAAACAGCATGAATAAAAGCCATTTCATACTCTCACAAAGTATATATTTGGATTTTTAATTTATTTTTGCAAGCAACAAAATGTAACACAATATTCTATTCAAGTGTTAAAGATTTTGACACACTCTCTGATTCCTCAGTTATCGATTCATGATTTGTTCATTCATTTATTGAGTGCATCCGGCTATAAAAATAACCACATCTTTTTGTCCTTCAATCAAGGGTTGATTGGTATTGGGGGAGGAGGCTTGACATCAAGTCCCGGATTTTGATCAAAGAAATTATATGGCTTGAGCATAAAACTGGTTACTTCACCTATGGATTTTAGAATATAATATAATTTATTAATTTTACTTGGAATCACAACTTGCCTGGCATAATTGGGTAGTCCTCAACTCGTGGAATATGAGTAAGTCCCACCCAATGCCACAATACAATGTCAGTATTGACAATGCTAGCCGTTGGATTGTCATTAACCCACTGATTTAATCCACTATCATTTAAATAAAGTCCTCCGGCAAAGAACTGATCATCTTTAAATCTTGTGACCCAAACGTCATGATCAATAAATTTTCCTGCTAGTCTCAAGGGGCTGTCTGGTTTCATCATTGGTGGCGCTGAATTATTTGGTACCAACTTGAATGTAACTGGCTTCTTGGTGTATTTGTGAATTTTTCCTGGGTTTTCAATCAGCCACGTTCTTGAGGAAAATGGGGAAATATTTGTTTTGCCATCTGAAGCCGTTGGAAGTAATGTTCGCTTCGTCGTAAAGCCTTGTCCATATGGATTTCCAGGACTTCCAGTGGGATCAGGCAATGGAACGACGTCATTTGTGTAAACAGAATTTGAATTCCCGTCAATTTCCATGTCCAATCTAAAAAAATATATAATTGTATGTCACTTGGGCTAAAGTCAATATGACTAACTCAAATTTATCTTGCCTAAATATGATGAAATGCTGATGATATTGAGCATTTATTTGGTTGGCAACAATAGTCCCATATCCTCCATTAGAAGTTGCATCTGAAGCCAAAAGATTTGTGGACAAAATGCCCGTAAGTTGAACATCCATTTGAATAGTTCCATCTTGGTAGAACATCCATTGAAAGTTATAATCATAATTTCCTACTGTAGCGATAAATGCGACAACCAGTCTGTGAGATCGCGTCGTGACACTTTTTCCCGTTTTGAAATCCGTATGTTTCCATAATATACCGGCGTCCTCTTCTCTTAGACTGACAACGCTCTTTATGGTCATTATCCTCCCTGATTCTGTATTTAAATTGGCATCCCAAAAGCAACTCGTTGCAATTACGTCTTGACCGTATGTTTGAGAATTTGCCAAAAATCCTATTCCATACTGGCCTTCGTCAAAAACGCTTTTCATGTAATAACTACATAAGTTATGAATCATAATATAGACAAATTGAGTTGGTTCAGTGTATAATATTAAAATCCTAAATCTATATGCACTCACGGGGGACGTGGATCGCCATAAGGAATGTACATTTCCGATGCCGAAGCTTTAATTCAAAATAGGATACATGTGTACATTTCAAGTGTTCAAAATGTTCAAATCCCATTATACATACGTCATTACCTCGATACATCACTGGTCTCACGTTTCCATTATCATTATAATTTATAAGATGCAGCACGAGACCTTCTCTGCCATTAAATGACAACCTAAATTTCCATTTCTGCCACTAATATAACGTAAATATATGTAATTTAACATATTTTTGCGTTCTGACATAAAAAGCAAATACCTGGACCAAATTCCCAGTAACCTTGAACGATGCCCCTTCAGGGGATGTGACGATAATCGGTTTGTCATCAGTTCGCAAAGGAGATGGACCGCCTTGAAGTGTGAAATCGTAGTTGGCTTCCTTCTTTGGCACACTGTTACCTTGTTTGTTTGAAGCGTCAAAATTATCGTGTGTTGGCAGTTGTTGAATTTCCATCACCGTCTTTGAGATCAGGTCAACAATGGCAATAAAATCAAAAGGATGGGCTGAATAAATAGAAAGGAAAATTACTAGAAGCATGATTCATTGTCATTTGTCATTTCTACCATATTGATTGTCTTCCCTGAAATTTCTTCCATAAAAATACATTTGAGCAAGTCTCTTTCCTTGATATTGTGGTTTATCCCCAATATAGCCCTGGATATGGCCAAATATTGATTTTAAAATGGAATCCTTTTTGGTTATTTGTATGCCAATTTATATTTACCATTGACCAGGGATCGGCAGAAACAAGGGACGGGTCGGGATATCCTGCAGCTTTACACAAAGCTAAAACCCTTGAATCTGCCAGTGCGATTTGCTAAATAATGGATACATTTTATTTCATTTCCAATTCCAAATATAGAAAATTACTTGTGAAGCTGCCAGTTCTTCAGGAGTGAATTGCGGCTGAACTTTGTAAATCCGTTGCATTCTTTCCACTCCTTTTGTCTTGAGATTTACAACCACTTCATAAACTGAGCCAGTACTTCGCTCAACGAGTACAGTGAAAGACTTTCTCGGAAAAAGAAGATCCGGAGGATCATTATTTCGAAGGAAATATGGGAGAAGCAGAGCTTTTGGTGGCTCTTGCAGGGTTATCCAGTTAAACTGATAATAGCTCTCCGGCTTTCCTGTATATGCTAAAATGATTCTCGACGTGTCAAATATTTCAGAAGCACTTAAAGGGTCCAGTGGATGGGATTTTATTACTTGAATACATATTGAATTTATTATAAGAATTAAAAATATATTTGCTTTCAAAAACATGGCTCTGAAGTGATTGCATAACCAAACATAAACTCGGATGATTTATAATAACGTTTCTGCAACTGATTTATAAAAGTAGCGATAGCAAAGTATTGCCTCGATCGCATGAATATGTAGCTAAATTGCAGACGGACATACATTTGTCTTTTTTCATAAAGCACTGAAAAGGCGTGGGTACAAAAGGTCACCAATTAGATAATTCAGGTTAACGATATGGAAATAGAATAAAACTCAAATATGAAACACATGCTATGACATGACCTTTCATTAGAGGCAAAATGTGCATAATTGCGAGTGCATTCTATGCACATTGTTGTAATAACAATACATACAAAGAATAACAGATTGTATTTGCAAAGGAAAGAATTATCAAGCATTACATTTCATCATCAGAGTTGGTGGGAGATGGGGAGTTGGGTTTTCCAACGAGACCCGGAGGGTTTGAGTTCTCAAAATACATAAAATCCTGTCAAAAGAAATAAGACAAAATAATTTTTGTATTCAAAAATATGCAAGATGCTTATTACAATAAGAAATGTAGCTCCGATGATAATAGCTTTCAACTTAACATCCAAGTCCAAAGGAAATGTGATATTAAAGTAATCAGCTTCGATTGTCAAGTGTTTCACCATGGTTGTCCACTTTTTTGAAATTTTCCCAATTTCAGTATCGAGGGCTAGGGAAAATATTGTGAATTCAACATCCCCTAAACAATACATAGGACAACATGGGCCCATAATTTTAAATATTGGTTCCCCAGACTCGTTTTTGATCACAAATGTTTGTGCATTCCAACGGGCTCTCTCTTGCTGCAAATATCCCAAAAGACCAAGAGTTGGGGAGAATATCTCAATAGACTGAAATTAAAATATTAAAATATTAAAATCATTAAAAATTTGCATTTTTATTATGTACATGAAGAGAGCATGAAAACCAGCAACATCCAAGGGCCAAAGGTCTTTTAGCATAAATCACATTCTTGTTGTTGCAATCTCTGATGAAAATTTCAAAAGCTCTCAAGGGACCACACAAATTTCGACTGCAGAAACCATTTTCTTCTTGGACCTTCCACAGCTGGCGCCCTTCTGCATCTTTCAACACGTATCTGTTGCGTCTGTCGCAGACCAAAAACACTGAAATTATTGTTTAAAAATAAATTTAAAAAAATACATTTTCATGTGCAAAACAATGATCACCTTCCGCAGGGTCTATTTTCTGCATCACAAATATTTGATCCAACTGCGCAAGATAATCCAGACCTAGAGGAACTAGAGGAGCATTTAAAAACTCGGCTCCTGGGAGTGGTTGCATCATCACAGGTGCCACTTGCATTGTATTTTTGTTGTGAAGCAGTGAGACCACACCCAAATTGAATAACATATAAATAAATACAGTCTCAGATTACTGAAGTTCAGTAACTAGACATTTTGTAAAAGTTCAATTCAATACAGGATATGCGACACTGATAAACATACAAAATCGATAGAATTGTCAAAAGTGTAATGTATATTATATCGAGAATATAATTAACCTGAAGAACACTTATGTCGGACATGTGAATTTTCTCAATAATATGAATTGGTTTCAAGGAACCAAAGTTGGCGTGTTGTATGGAAAAGAGTTTATATATTGATTTTGCACCTCCATCAGCATGCGACATGTTTTATTTGAATTATTTGGAAATTGAAGTTATATATGTAAATAAATGATGTACATTTATGTTGTGCATAATGCCAATTCTACAATTAATCCGAATAAAATTGAATAAATCTCATAATACTTTTAAGTTTCCATTTTTAATCTTATCATAGAATTGAGACTGCGGGATGTCAAAAGTCCAGAACTAGCTTTATATTCCGGTGATAACGAGTCCTGATAATATGACGGACCAAAATCATTATAAAGTACCGGTGACGCCGATTAAGGCAAGTGGCAGTGGCCCTGTCTATGTTAATGTCAATACGGTCATAACCCCGCAACCAAGTACTAGTCAAAAAGTGGTAACCACGCAACCGGCGAGAAATGGGGACACTGAAAGTGTCGTTCGAACAAGTCCAAATTTGGCAGGGCTAGAGCCATTAGAGTCCCTCTATTCTCTAGAATGTAAGGGCTATAATTTAATTTCTTATTTAAAACTAAAGCTTTAATTATTTTTCACTGATTTCCAGTGGTAACTGGCCTCGTCTCATCCGGCGGTGGGTGTGGAAAGGAAAGGACGTTCACGGTCAAGGACATGGACATGTGTGGAATAGGTCTAGTCTTCACTTGGCAGGGGACAAAGCCCGTGGAGTGTTGTGGACAGTACGACGACTATATCCGCATCAAAAACGCCCAGGACCAAACTGTTCTAAATCTGAAGAAACATACTTCACTATGCAGCCGATCTGCAAGAATTTTTTCTTTAAATTTGCGTTATTTGTTTGAAATATATGTTTTTTTTTTAATTTAGAAAATGGACATCTATTCTAGTAATTATAACTTATTGGGATCTGTGGAAGAAGAGACCAGTGTCCTTACTTGCAGTTTCCTTATCCGAGATCCTTCTGGGAGTCCAATTCTCCGAATCCTAAGAGACGAAGGGTGGTATGGTTCAGATCTGGATTTCTGGGTCTTGACAGGAAACTGCTTATCCATTGGACGAATAAGAAAGAAGTGGAAGGGGGTCTGGGCCAAAGGGGATACTTACGAACTGAGCTTTCCCATCCAGTTTAACACCCAACTTAAGGCTGTTTTGTTGGGCTCCATGTTTCTCATTGTAAGTTGTCCATGAAAATGTAATTAAAGGGAAATTGAAATTGAATCCCATTCATTGTTTATTTTTAGAATGATGTCCTTTTTGAGGGAAATACGGGAGTCGCTTTTGGTATAAATTATGCAATCGCCACTTGCTATACCTGCTGCAGACGTATTTTTGGCCCAAGGGGTGACACACAGTAAAGAGTATATCAAAAAAAGAGTAGTATATTATAATTCCATTTATTTTTTTAATTTGAATTGTTGACTTTGTTGTTAGATTTCTTTGCTACAAGTGTATAACACTTTAAAATTTCTCTATTGACTCCATAGTTATATTAGTCATATATATGCCAAGTGTTCCTTAAATTTGTCATTTCTCATTGAAATACAAACTAGCTGAAAAACGATTTTTATTAAAGTTTTATAAATTATTTTCATATAATATTAATAATTCAAATCCATGGTTCATAGGATTTAATTGTTATGTAAATCTTGCATGGCATGACTTACACTGGCTGACCAATACTTAATATAAATTCCAAGGAAATTTAGGTAATTGTATAAAGCAGACACGCACAGATTTTAGCTACACGATTCAGCGCAAGTAATTCAGGTGCATTTAGGTAGCTGAACAATAAGACATAATTATTTAATTTATTTAATCCAGACCAGCATAAAATACATTCAACTCCACAGGACACAAAATATGGCGAATTTCTTTGGCAAAAACGTGTTTTCTCTTCTACATCTTATTATTGCTCATCTTGTTAAAAATAATTCCAAACAATTAAAGATTAAGCAGTGGCTTTAATAATAGTAAATGCTTGGAATGCTTCCATCCATAAATGTCAGTCATTCCAGCCAATCTTCTTTTTTTCTTAGGTGATGGATGGACTCTTGTTAGTCAAGGTTTTATTATACAAGCCAACAAAGCCATTTACATAAACTCTGCAGCGTGCAAAATAATAATCCATTATTAATTATTACCCTAACTAACCAACAGTCAAGTTTTTATTGTTTGATCGAGTGGTCAGACTACAACAGACCAAAGTTGATAATTCTTCAAACTCTAATCTTCAAACTTAATCTCCTTTTAATCAAAGATAGTTTTGAGATTTAAAACGAAATCGGATATTCTCTAAAGAAGAATTTATCTAGAGAATTCTTAAAATGTAGACAGTGATAGACTCAGCTTCTTGAAAATGGCGTGATTTGGGCCAAATTTTGAGCAATAGCTTTGTGGTTATTAAAAGCAATGGTTATTACTATTAATTGTACAAATGCCTTTTTATCTCTTGTTGTTTGTGCCATAAATACGCAATAATGGAACACATTTAATCCTGCCAGTTCAACTTTACTTGTCTCTGCTAATTTCCTAATTTCTGCGAAAAAAATAGCTCAATAAACCAGTTTTATATACTCAAATCACGAATCAATTCGTGGAAGCCAACAAGTCCAGTGCCAACTTTACAAATTTGTTCCCATCCTTAAATAAAGATGACGCGAAATTCCAAGAACTTGGGATAAACAACACTTTTAATCAACAATAAAGTTCATAGAGTCAGTGCCATAAAATGAAGCTAAGAATAGCTGGGATTTTATTCCCATTACTTGTTATTTGTGCTCTAGTTCCAAGCTCTAGTCAGAATCAAAATCAACCAGTAATTAGTAAGTTTTTAATTTTTTGTGAGACATCCTAAAAATCAATTAAAAATAAAAATAACTATGTAATTAATTAGATACTCTTGACTACTGCCGATCCTTTCAGCACAAATTAGGAAAATGCGTCAATCTACAAGACTGCTCTCTTTTCTCCTCTTGGTTAAAACAAAGACCAGTTGTTAAAAGCAATGTTAAAACAATTGTCAAATACACGTGCTACTTTGATCTTCGACAACCCAAAGTCTGTTGTCCCTTGCAAGATATCCGAAGGGAAAGGGAACAGAATGAAGTGGAAAATCTTATACAAGGTACGCATCAACAACGGGCTCCAAAAATTACCAGAAACGAGGAAGAAGGAGGAACATTTTACTTTCCTCCAGAGGAAATTAAAAAAAGAAACAATGATAATCATAAACTGTTGACATTTTCCACAAGAACTGAGAACAAGAGGCATAAAAGTTTGGAAGAGAAGCTCAAACTGCTTCCGAAATTGGAGCAGTGTGGGTCAACAATTCAGTTGTCAAGACATGTTGGGACTTTTGGAGCTTATCCTTGGATTGCTTTACTAGGATACAAAGGTATTTAAATGAAATTCAGTCAAAGACAAAGAAATACATTTCTTGACTCATGCGTTACTCGGAATTTTTTTTTGTTTCAGACAAGTACTCGGGAGAATGGAAACATGTTTGCTCTGGAACTATAATTAATGAGAAATACATAATTACAAGTAGCACATGTGTCAAAAATCAACGATATCCAATGTAAGCAATAACATAAGATGCCTGAAAAAAATAAATATGTGCATGCTAAAAAAATAATAATTTCAGAACCCACATGAGAGTAGGAGAATATGATCTACTAACGCGAATTGATCAGGGAAGTCCCTACCTTCCAAATTCCGAGTATGACGAGTACACTGTAGGAAAAGCTACTTCCATACAAAATGACATTGCTCTGCTAAGAATTGGGGTTGGGGAAGAAATCAGATTTTCTCAATATGTGACCCCCATTTGCCTCCCATTCGCTGATCATTACTCCTTATCCCATCATCTTCAACCAGATAATCCAGAATTTACCCGAAAATCCAAATTCCTTGTTGCAGGTTGGGGAAGGCTTTATCATAATTGTAAGTACAGAGTTACATATCTAATAATATTATGGGGAGCTATTATAATTTCTGAATTAATTTAGCTTCCATATACCGGACATTACAAGAAGCTTCTGTGACAGTTCTCCCCGATTCCAGTGACGAATGCGGAACTTCCCCTGAAACGTATTGCATTGGAGCCAACAAGCGTCACTCAATTTGTCTCACGGATTCTGGAAGTGGCCTTTTTCTCCCGATGCGCATTCGAGGAGCACGTTCATCAGTTCTCAGCCCAAAAGTATTTTTGATGGGTGTCCTCTCGTCAGCCGGGCCTTCTGCAAAACAATGCCAAAATGAATTTAGCCCAGAAGCTCCTTCCCCAAATGCCAATGAGCATAGACTAATTCTGTTAAGAAATGGGGGCTCAAGGGCAACAATGGAAGACATTCCAAAACCAACTTTTTATGCCAAAGTGTCAAATCATTTAGAGTGGATTCTGCAAAAGATTGAACCCTAACGTGCCTATATTTAGTTCATCAAATAACTGCATTTACAAATTTTGATATACTATTAAAAGTTATAGAACGTAGAACTTAGATTAATTAATTGATTGTGGTAATATAGCGAAAGAATAAAATATTTGTTGATGTTGAACGAATTGAACTATTTACTTGGAAAAAGTAATCATGTAAATTGAACGCCCATTTTAGTAAACATTAAAATGGTCATTTTTAGCAAAACGATAAATGATAATAATTGATAATAGTTTTTACAATGGGTGCAAAAATAATTCCAGAAAAACTTTGCCTTCAAAAATCTTTATGGATTAAAGAAGAAATTATTACAAGCACTGCTGCTGATACTCGTGACAAAATTGCAAGAAATGTTTACTTTTTCAAAACGTTTTTTGATTTTGGATACTACCTTGCAATTATGCCATTTAGATTTGAACAAATTACACTGAATCAACAACTGCAATTTGTTACATTGACTAACAGACGGCAACAGGTATTAATTTTGAGTTTCTAGGTGTTTCTTATTAATTGTTTTAAATTTTAGGCAGTTTGCATATTGGCTCATATTCTTCTCATGATACAATATTGCTCAGAACTTGACCGCTCTACATTGACCGCCCTACATATGAATGACACAAACCCTGCTTTATATTTTTCAGTCTCTGAATCTATTGCGGAAATTGCTTAC
The DNA here is from genome assembly GCA_034698145.1 of Proisotoma minuta. Classification (NCBI taxonomy): domain Eukaryota; kingdom Metazoa; phylum Arthropoda; class Collembola; order Entomobryomorpha; family Isotomidae; genus Proisotoma; species Proisotoma minuta. The sequence continues at coordinate 11,814 of JAQIXN010000914.1, read as the reverse complement.
AAATTGTATTTTGTAACCGTTATTTGGAGACAAAAGGAGAAATTTTTGGAAATTGTCAATTTCATTCAATCCAAAAGCCATCTTTTTATATTTTCTTACGAGTCCCGATATAATTCTCCAAAATTTATTGCATTTCTTTGCATAATTTTCACTTTCTACGGTTTATTCAATATTGGATTTTTCGTCTTTGTTGTTAACGATTGGACCGTTTGTACGGGATTTGAGTATATTGTTGGACGATATATTTATAGGGGTTGGTATAATTTGCTGCTCGTGGACAGATTTAATGACACATATTCTCCATCTCTTTATGAAGAAATTGTAATTCCACAAGATTTATTTATTTTTGTTGCAACTTTTCTTGGAATGTTTTGGAGAATGATTATGGGCTATTTTGCTGATGGCTTCATATTAATTCTGGCAATTTGTCTCTGGGTTTCATCTAACGCGTTGAAACTCATTGTTAAAAATTTGGTACAAACAAATTATTATATAAATACATAATATGAAAATGCAGTTTTAATTAACTTTTAATTTTAGAAACAAAAAAGTGATGTTTTCGAAATCGCTGAGAATTATCGAGCCCTGAAAGAGCTTTCAAATTTGATAGAGTCCATAATGGGAAATACAATTTTCTTATTCTTCTGGGAAGTGCTACTTTACTACTCTGTAGACTTGACCGTTGTTTTTACAACTAAAAACATATTTCTCAAATTACGAACACTTACATTTTTCCTCAACTTACTTGTCTCAACTCTTTGTATTTCTGGAGAAATTTGCAAGAATGTAGAAAATTCCCTTTTGGAGCTGGCTGCCACTGTTTCAAACCCGAAAAATGGAATCAAATTGGATATCAACGAACAGTTTGAGCTCTCAGTTTTGGTTCAGGAAGCAAAATCTCATCTTATTGGAATTAGGGGAAAAGTCTTTGTCTTGAATTATACAACAATTTTTTCGGTGAGATTACATTTACAACATTTTTTACAGCCGGAAATTAATGGGTTGAAATTTTTGATTGCAAATTTCAGATTGTAGCAACAATGGTAACTTATTTTGTCATCTGTACCTCATCTCCGAGATCATTAATCAATTAAACAATATTCTTGGAAATTAATTCATTTAATAAACTATTGCAATGATACACAAGTTTTCAAATGTAAAACAATGTAATTATATATAATTTTAATTAGGAACCAACAACTACTTTGCTCTTTCCATTTTGTGAATTATTAAGCATAGAATGAAACATGTCACGATAAAAGAGACATCAAGAATAACTGAAGGAAGTACAACAGGATGAGTCAAACCCCAGCCTTTATTCCAAACTGCTCTCACGGAGTTGATTATCTGAGGCAGTGGGTGGAACCAGTAGAGAGCAAATTTAAAGTAAACGTTCACTGCTTCCAGAGGCCACTACAATAAAAAAAAAGCAAAAATGTCAGTATCAAGTGTGCATACTGTTTTCATTTCAATACCTGAGCCCCACAAACTATCATTGTCCACATGGCAATAAAGAGGCCCGAAATCACAACCTCAAATGGATGGCCGAAAATGGAGCTGAGGACTTGCCCAATGGCAACACCGCACCACCCACCCAAAAAACACAAAAGACAAATGACCCAAACTGAACCCACAACATTGAGCCCCATCGTAAGGAAATAAATACAAAAGAGTAAAATCATCTGAACTGCAATTGTCATCGTATCTGTTATGTAGTAAGCTATGTAGTAATGATGAATTTTCAATCCGGATATAATCGAACGATCAAATGTCCCAACCATCACATCTTGCGCGTGGACCACTCCACTCGTCATGGACAAACAGAAAAATATTCTGAAATTAGAAAAAAACTAAGTATAGGAATAATCGATTCGAGAACTAACGAGTTTTACAAATTGTAAATTACAATGGAATATTTGACGGCGCAAAGAAATCTGTCCAAGAAAAATCTTCAGAACCATAAATTGCATTAAACTGTAAATAAATATTGCAATAATGTTTATGCATTCTCCAGGATTTTTTTTTTACCTTTAAGGGGATTTCAATTTCTCTCTCATCTACTTGCAAACTTTTCCCCAAATCCTTCATTACGCTAAAATATGTTTTTATGAAGTTTTCGATGGCGTAAAAACTTATTATTTTACCTATATAAAAATTTCATAAATTTTCGAATAAAGTGTTAAAGTTGCATTTTTAACGTTGTTAAAGTACTTGACATATCCAATGACACGTTGACTGTAGATCCCACAAGCTCTTGACTTGTTGCAAATTTCTTTAGTGCCAACCTTGTCAATGTGTTATGGGTAAAATTGGCAGGGATGCTTAAGTAGCCATACGAGTCCCCTAATTCCGTTATACTTCTAGCCATTTCTGACGAATCCGTAGGAATCTACATATATCGTATAAATAAAATTTGAAAATTGCGATATATCAAATAATATAAACTTACGATAATAAAATCATTATTAGCTTCCAGTTTAGTTAGAAAATTGCAGCTAAGGGATAATGAGCTATTGTCCGTGCAGTTAATTGCATCTTGATTATAAACTCCAACTTTAACTCCTTTCGGGGTCACTCCATAATAGAACACACATATTAGAATCTGGATAATGGGAAGAAACATTTGGGCACCTAGAAATCTATGGAAACAAATAAAAATTAAGCAAATATTTATCTTGGCTTTGTGTTACACTTACGTTGGTTCCCGTTTCATTAATACTAAATTTCGTCTTACGATTGCCCAAACTTTTCGAATTTCTGTGGAAAAATGAGATGATTGCAACATGTTTTTGTCCGCAGGGGGTTTACTAGATGCGACATTATATTTTGCACTGCTGTTTCGTCTTTTTAATCGAAATGTGTTGTAGCTTTGGCGTCTATAAGATATTCCTTTGACGTTCTGACAGGGTACGTCAATTTCTCCATATCGGTTCGAGTCAAACATTTTATTTTCGTTTATATCTATAGCTCTTGCATTTGTTACTTCACTCATTCGCGAATCATCGTCTTTTCGACAAAGGGCAACTAACACGTTTTCCAAAAGGTCTGTAGAATGGATGGAAAGAAGCGTTTTGGGGTTGTCTTCTGCAATCAGTTTTCCCCGTCGCATGAATCCAACCTGAGAAAGCAATTCTTGAGTTTTTTTTTAAATTTGGCATATATAAAAATAGTAGTACCATATCACACATGTGCACTTCTTCTGTATAATGTGTTGTGACTGTTAAAATCATTAGGTTTAAAAATTGTTTCATATACCAACAAAAAATGAAATCACCTAGAATGGTAGTTCCTTTGTTGGAAACAAGTCCGGTGATGTGTTGCCAGATCAATTGTCTCAAAAGTGGGTCAACCTTTTCAAAGCAGTGATTATTTAGCCCATTTGAAATTTACAAAATTGTTTCTGAAAATAGTGATAAATTTCTTACCCCCACTGTAGGCTAAAATTCCAATCAACGAAAAAAATGATTACATATTATTTTGCCATTGCATTGTTATAATTTAACATTTTCGCACCTCATCCAATATCAATAGTTTTGGTTCGTGTAGCATGGCAATAGCCAATGAGACCCGCCTCTGTTGTCCCCCGCTAAATTTTAAAATTTGAAATTAAATTCCCGCAAAAATCTCGTTAGTGGTATTAGTAATGCAACCTCAAAGTTTTAATTATTTGTGTCTCTTCCGGTAAATTTAAAAGATTGATGAGAGTCCTAGCTCTGTATCTAATTTGTGCGTAGGACATCCCGTGAATTGAACCAAAAAAACGAAATGTTTCGATGATTGAAAGCGGGTCGAAGAGCGCGATTTCTTGCGGCATGTGCCCAATTGACGATGACAGAGTTCCATCTTTTGCTTGACTTGGGTCATGATTTAAAACGGAAATAATTCCATCGTCCAGATTTCTTAGACCCATGATGCAATTTAAAAGTGTTGTCTTTCCCGAGCCCGATGCTCCTATCAATCCATAAATCGTCCCAGATTCCACGCTCATTGACAAATTTTGGAGTACAGGAACTCCATTGGTCCCATAAGCCTTCGACGCGTCCACTACACTTATGGCTAAACGGTTCATTGCGAAAAATAAAACTGAGCTATTTTTAGCCCAAGTCACTTGAGGGAATTAATTAATTCTATGAAGAAGGATTAACGAAGGAGAAGAAAAATGACTAAGAAGGAAAATGTCGACTGCACTGATCAAAGATTAGCTCTTTGTGTTAAGTCTGGAATTGTGATTACTCAATTGCACAATCGAATCACAGCAAAATAATTGCGTGGGACAAATTACACAAAGCTGGATACGCAATATGACCATGGCTACTTTTAATTAAAATGTTGAACGAAAAAGAAAATGTTTTTCATAGGGAATTGTAAAAAAATACTAACGCTGTGCCTTTGATACATTTTACTACTTCAATTAAGGACAAACATATTGCATACAAAAGAATTTGTAATTTACTGGATACTACCAATTGCCTTCCAACCGATTTTTTTACGGAAGTTTTCCAGCAGCTATAAGTATAGTGGGAAAATGAGATTATAATTACTTACTTTTTCGTTATACCTAGGTATAAACAACGGACAAAGTTGTTTTCTCAATTTCTCATGAGAAATAGGAATTAATGCAATTAAGCATATCTGACAAATCAGTTTAAATGTAGAACAGATTACAACTTGATGATTGTTCAGGTGACGCAATGAATGAAATGTTTTCCATGATTTGACTTTTCTCACAAGTTTTATTACTCGAGAATAATAATTCTTCTCCCAATTAAAATATCATTAGCAAAAGTTAAGTATATGAGAACATTGAGAACTTTGATTAATTTTGCAGAATTTATAAATTTGAATTGCTTTATTGTAAGAAAATGTGTTCAGGGTGTTTACTTAAATTTTAAAAAAAATATACCAGGAGAATTTATTTTGAGACACCTTGAATATAAAGTCCAGTCCAGGAAATAATTGCTTATGAAAAGAAAGAGATGCACATGCCAATAAAAGACTAACAAGCTCGGATTGAGTTATACATGGAAATTGTTTTATTTCTTTAATTTGATATCAAGCCGTTTTATAGCTTTAGAATTACCTTCAAAATATTTTTATATAAATTACGGCTACAAAAACCTTGCATTGCACAATATTAATTTTGTGTTTGCCAACATGAACATAATAAATAGCTGAAAGTTATAAAAGTTAATACTAAATATTTTGAGCAGATTTAAACCATCATTGCAATGTTATTTATTGTATGAATATACATACAAAAATCCCTGTTTACTTCAAGTTATAAAATCAATAGTGCGAATAAACCAAAGCTACAACAACGCGATATAAAATGCCCAAAAAATAAGAAAATATCCTTTTCTTTGTAAATGTGACTTGTTGTAACTGAAACCATTTCGAATTCCATGAGAAGGCATGAGTTCGTGCGTATAAATAAAGACGCTCAATAATATCCAACAAAACAAGTCGCTTAAGCATGAAACTGAAACAAAGTTACAGCTCTAGGCTAATTTTTTATTCATCTACTTCTTCTATTATGGATGATCCAACATTTTCTAGCCAGCTAACTAACTAAAAGATTCACCATAATAGTAATACCTTCCCACCCTAATCTATATTCTACACAAAAAATACTCTCATAATAAATTGTAAACGGCTGCTCTATTTTTGTAGAAAATACAAGCAAAATTACAGAATATTTATTTTCTGGAATTTGTAATTTAAATAATTTTTTTTTTTAAATGGCGTTCTTTTGTTGTCAACCTAAAACTGGAGCAGTAATAATTGGCTTTCTCAACTTGGTAAAAATTTTGAGCATTGTGCTCACTTCCAAAAGAAGTTGCATACTCTAAACATTTTTAATTTTAGACAATTGGTCTCCTCATCTATTCCGAGTTTTTGGTACTACGGATACATAATTTGGACTCTTTGGCAGAACGGGTGGAAAACTTGTGGCACGGCAATGGAACGGCATCAAATTTGACGGATGTGACTCCAATATTCGATACCATTAAAAGAAACCACACTGGAAATGAAACTGTAGAAGATGAAGATTGCAATTGGGGATGCTATTGTAATTATTTTAAAATGATGATTCTTTATGCATTTTATTGTACTAAATAATTATTTTACAGTGGTTAATTACTCTGAGACATTTACGTTTTATGTGGGTATTTCCATCCTACTCACACTTGATGTTCTGGGTGGCTTAACTTCAATCGCTTCCGGATTTGACACCAAGGTATGGTTATTAATAATATTAAAATATATAGCTTATGTGGATTTACTCAAATCTTTTATTTATTTTCAGTTTCGAAAAACTTTAGCCCATGCGGCTGCAATTTTGACTGCAGCTCTTTTGGGTTGTTCATTTGGCTACTGTTTCAGCATGTTTATATTTGGACAACATTGGATTGATTTGCTTCTCATGTTCCTTTGGGGTTGTATCATCCAAATATATTTTACCATGGTTTTACTGGAACATCATAAAAGTACGGAATTTCAGCGAGTTCCAGTTTCTGCTTAGAAATCAGAAAGAATAAAATGGATGGAAAATCACCTTGACTTAACAAAATGATCTGATTTGCTTTGCTAGTTAAATTATTACTTATTGATGTATTTATATTTATTTGGCTTTCAGTTTTTGGAGCACAATTAATTTATTTTGATAATTAGATGGCTTTAATGTGTTGGTTAATCAGAATACTTGTATTTTTATTTTTAACCGGTTGAAAGAAAAAAACTGATAGTTCCTTTTTGACTTGAATTCATTGCATCTCATTATTTGTGAAATTTTGTAAAACTATTTATATTTATAGTTATTTTTTTATTTGTAGCATTTCTGTATTTAACCATTGTTACTTTTACCATTATAATTTAAACCTTTTGTTTTGGATACCTCGATTGCGTTTATATTTGTTTGGTTGTTTGTGTTCTTTTAAAGTAATAAACCTTATACATTAATATAGAGAGTTGATACCGACACGGTTAATAAATCCTAATATTCGGACATTTCTAGACGGCTAATTAATTTCCAAGTCATGTTCGACCTTGGACTTTAATATCAAACTACTTGTATCAAAATATGAATTTCAGCGTGACAAAAAAATCTTCCCATTGGCACAACCAATTGTTAAGTGTAAAAGCATCGTGTACTTATAGCTACCTGAAGATCAAACAGTGATTAATCCAATAATTAATAATGAGAAATCGCTCACTCAAGACAAGATTTTAGATTGTCAATTTTTTGTCCACTTTGCTCATCCTCTCACCGAATCAAATCCAGTGCAAGTCCAGATCAGAGTCCAATAATAAATAATTGCTTTACTGGCGTGCATTTAATTTGCTATATTCTTTGAGTTGTACCACTTTTTATCTTTGGCGTCATCTTATTCCCATGAAGATGAGTATAAATACCGAAATGCAATTCTGAAAAGCCATCACTTGTTTGAAATTTCTTCTTCCAGATCGACATAGCCACAGCCAATCTTCATCTCAAAATGAAAGCGATTCTTCTCGTATCCTTGGCAATTGTAGCCCTCTCCAATGCCGGTAAGTTTCCGAACATTTCCCCAATACAATAAAAATGCAAAAGCTAAGTGTATCTATTTTAAATGTTCAGCTCCAAACCAAACGGATGAGAGTGGCCACAAACCTTCCATGATTCTCAAACTGAGGGAACTTCGACAAACTGTTCGTTCCACGGTGGACGATATTGAAGACATTGTAAGGAACGATAACCCCGAAGTTGCAGATAAGATAGAGGTTAAGGTTAAGGAAGAGATTAAGCAGGCTCGAGAACTTTTGCGCCAAGCCAGAGCTTCAGGAGCTACTCTTAAGGGTAAGGGTGACGAGGTTTTGAACAGAGTGGTGGCTCACATTGAACAAATCCGAGAGTCACTTAAGGCCGACATCCAGACCCTCAAACCAGAGACTCAAGAAAAGGTGAAACAAGCCTTTGATACTGGATTTGCCAAGGCCAGAGAAATTGTGGGAGAAATCAGACAAGAATTGGAAACAGCATAAAAAAATTGCAAATTGTAAATATTTGGCACCTAAATTGGAATAAATGAAGCGAAATTTTTGAAATTCATTTTTTCAAATAATTCCATTCTTGATTTTTTCATGCAGAATTGTTTTATGCTCACGTGCTCTCATTGCACAATTGATGGTCCAGCTTCATAAAAAAATAATACAATTGAACTAATATATAATCAATGAAAGAAAGGGAAAAAACTTTGTTTGACTTTCATTCGCTCTTGCTCTCACCTTAAACAAATCATTCTGAGAATTTACAAGAACTCTCAAATATGCGCATTTTATACGAAGTATAACGATTAATTAACCTTTATAACATTTACTACTTTATTACCTCCACCAACAATTCATTTAAGCCACATCATTTTTTTCAAATGCATATTCACATATAAATACTGATATTTAACTGCTCAATTAATTCCCAGAAAATCTTTTATGTTGATCAAGATCATAGACATAAATGAAAATAATAAAATGTAAATTTAATTCAACTGCATAAATTAATTGATAAATTTTCTGCTGGACAAAGTGTAACCTTGTCGTCTGACAAATTGCTGAACCTTGCTCTTTACATGTTTATATAAATAACGTCACTCAAATATGAATTTCACCTTCACTGAAATTAGCCATTAACAATAAATAAACCATCATTAATTAATTAACTGCTTCCTATCTTAACAATTTTTTCTTCTATTAGATTTCTATATAAACTAATGTTTTGTGAAGATCCAATCCACCAGATTTTTTGATAATGAAGTTCTTCATTTTACTTGCCATTGCTGCCTTGTCACATTCAGGTAATTAATACATACATATATTTATTTTTCATGTTAATTGCATTAAACCACATTTTAAATTGCAATAGCCCCTCTGCCTGAATCTGAAGAAGCAGAAGCCAAGGAAGTGAAACTCGTTGTTTGCAAAGCAGTTGAAGATATCATATCCTTAGCTCTCAAAGACAATGATGAAGTCGGTCAAAAAATTAAGACAAAGATGGTCACTCGAGTTAAAAGAGCAGCCCAACTTTTTGAAGATATGATAAATGGGAAAGGAAATCTAACAAAGGAAGAAAAGGAAGATGTGCTGGATAAATATTTGCAAATTGTCGATGGAGCAACCCAAATTATCACGGAAGAATTGGCTCTACTCAGACCGGAAACTCAAAAGGAAATAAGAATTAAACGGATAGATGCTTATAGCAAGGCAAAAGAGCTTATTCAAAGGATAAAGAGTCGATTGAGTTTATAAACGCAAACATATACATCTTTTTTTATTCCGAATGAAAAATAAATTATTCCAAATTAACAAATAAATAATTGACTGAATTGGCGTTATTTTTTCCAATGGAACAGAAAGTCAAGGGAAAATTTTCTCTCTTGGTGATTATGATCAATATTTGCGTGCATTTCTTGAGTTTGTGTCCGAATGAGATTGTCAGTGGAAGAAGATTGATTTATTTCTTGAATTTGCTCTTGGCCATGATGCAATCGGGTTGTGGCATCAGGTTCCTGCAAATGGATCATTTAAATTGATATTCAAACTTGAAAATAATATATCTTTGTATTTTATTAAAATCTTACTGATAAAGCTCTTGCTCTCCTTCCTCTTGAAATCTTGCTATCGTCCAAATAATGGTAATTTGGACGATGACGATTTGCCCACATGTCTAAAGCCGGACACATTTTGCTTGACAAGTCTTGACTCCAAAAATGGCAGAAAACAAGTGGAAAAGAAAGAGGGAAGTCGTTGTTTTATATTTATGATTTTCTGATTGGACAATATTGGAGGCTGAGTAATTATTGGTACAGTTATAATTTGACTAAATAAAAATGAGATGTGTCAATTTTTATGTTTTTAAGCTTGCGTGGTTTTTGCTCATACACTCGTAAATAATTTATCTTGTTTACTCAAGGAAGGAAGATCATGGATTTGTATCAGAACTTGATGTTGATCAAGTCCACGCCTGGACACGCAGCTGCATACATTTGATTAGTAGATATAATAATTTCTAAGAGATGCCTAATTATTGTTCACAGAATTCTGGAGCCAATTTTATTACATGTATTTAAAGAAGGAACTAGTTGCTTATTTTGCAATAAAGATTTATGTCAGATTTCTTTTATTGTTACATTTTCCAAAATGATCCAGTACTTTGTATGCATTAAATTACACATGTTGAACTTGGCAATCATTCTCTTTAGCCCCCATTAATAATATCTGCTCGGAAACCAGCCAAAAATTTATGAGCTGTGGCTAGAGTCTCACTCGTTGAGTTGATTGACTTTTTCTGACGTCGGGAAAAAGTAAAGTGCCAAATGTATGCATATGACTTGACAAGATTACATAAGAACTTACCTGCCAATTTCCAGGCTACACTCCCATATTCCCCACCAATGAGGAGCTAGAATTATGAATACGTAATCTGCTAATTTCTGCTCCTATTTCTATTTATTTTTGGCATCTTACACTAACTCGTGTCCATCTCTGTAGTAAAACAATGTTTCCCATTCTTATTTCGAGTAGATTAAAATATAAGCCAGTCGTGGTTTAGAAAGAGTTGAAGGTGCTGCAGTTGTTGCAGAGTTCGGCGACGATGAAGAATGGGGACATTGACAAGGTTATAGAAAAACCCAAAGGTAACAATTAATTAAACATCGAAAATGATCTGCATAAATTGGTTTTCATTTTATAATTTGTTTTGTAGGATGGGGTGCAAGGTACACGCTAGTGCTTCTTGGTTTTATGGCGCTAGGCGTTTCTTACGCGATACGTTTCAGCCTGTCCTTGGCGATTGTGGACATGGTGGACTTTAAAATTAATCCTAATACCCTCTCAAATATTTCCATCGATCTCTCTGATAACCAAACGACAACAAAATCAAGTCTTGCCTCATGTCAGCATCTCATCGAGAAAAAAATTGCCGCAAATATGTCGGGAATGACAGACTCTGATTATACGAAAAGGAACAAGGACAAGTTTGATTGGACTGAGAAACAACAAGGAATTGTTTTGGGTTCATTCTTTTACGGCTATTTTATAACACAAATTCCTGGTGGACTTTTAGCTCAAAGATACAGTGCCAAATGGGTGCTTGGCGTCGGTATTCTAATTTCTGCAATTTTCACCATTTTGTCGCCACCCGCAGCTTCTTTGGGAAAGGAATATTTCATTCTCTGCAGATTTATCGAAGGATTAGCAGGGGTAATACATTTGTTTAATATTTATTTTCTTTGAGTGAAATGTTCGGAATATGATTAATTTTTCTGTTCAGGGATCACTGGTGCCATCAGTACAAGTAATTTTAGCCAAGTGGCTTCCTCCTGAGGAGAGAAGTGGATGCGTTTCTCTTGTATTTTCAGGTCCATATTTAAATCCACTCTATTGTTGGCCAGAACTAATAATCAATAAACCGTTAAAACGGGCATAACGAAGGGGTGAAACCGCCCCTTCATTTACCTATCTGTTAACATCGTTAAAAGAAGTCACCATTTTAAAGGACATAGCAACCTTATAAAGTCGTTTCACCTTTTAATAAAGGCTAACTTTGCCTTAGACACTCTGCCACGTGACCTTGGGGTCAATTCTAAGATTTTTGACTCCTACCGTCGTTTCCACAGGCAAAAGACTCATAAGAATAACATCATTTTTGGATTTTTTTAAGTTTATGACCAATTTTTTAACCCCTTGACCCTGACCGGTGAGGTTCATTTTAACCATTTTAAAGGAACAATGTCTCCTAAACACGTTGCAAAAAACAGAACGCCAAAAAGTCAAACGGTT
>JAQIXN010000913.1:0-25989 GCA_034698145.1 Proisotoma minuta | reverse complement strand
TGATTAGTGTTCCGCATGAAATTATTTACATTTTTACTAATTTTGGGGGTCATTGTTCTTTACGGGAGGTCACCAGCCTTTATTATATCCGACGCCTAATTTTAAGAAAAATTCGATTTTTTAAAAATTAAGTATTAAACTAAACTTCGAAACCTTATCAATCCGACTATGACCTTATTTTGATGCAAATGCGATTGAAATGTTCATAAAAAAATAAACCTGCAGCTGACCTTAATAGTTTTTGCACTACAATCGCTTTTCTTTCTCAAAAAGTTTGGAAAACATATTTTAGGTACCTTTTTGGTTCTGGACCTGCCGAGGTCACAATTTGCATCCTAAAAATTTGAAACTTTTCACTGACAGTCTAGGATAGTTGCTTAACTAGCCCATGAAAAAACATTTTCAGAAATCTTAAATGGGGCGAAGTTATAAGGACGCCAAAGTGATCCATTTCTAACGAATCGCCTTTAGTATGTATATTATATGTTATTATTAGGCCTATACAGTCTGACCATTGATGAAGAATGGACTAATTGTTATTTCATGAAGAGTTGCATCCATTTATTGTTACAGTTTATTCTCCAATCCCGTTGCTTTCACCTTGATGCTTTCAGGTTGAACTAATTTGTAAAAATATTTTGCACACCGTATCATCATCTTCATTATTGCAAGAGATGAGTGAGCAATTACACTACTATTCACCCGCATTCCCTTGACTTTGACCTTAATTTCTTAAATTTCATAACTTATACTACTATATAAATATAAACTGTTTTTTGTAATCGGTCTAACGAATTCGGTTTTAAAAAAAATCAAAAGTTTTCCTAATTCCAATTTATTATTAAAAGATGCCTAACTCCTTCCGGTTTTATTTCATTTCTGACATACTTTAAAATATGCAGCCTTCTATTGCACTGACCTAAAGCGATATTTGATTTATTGGAAATCATTGTTAAAATTTCTTGTTGATCGGTTTTATGCATTGTTCCTCAACCTTGATCGTGAGATAGCCATTTGCCTGCTCTTGAAAAGTGTTAATATTTATGGGCCTTGTATATTTGTGATAAATTAAATATGATAATAGTAGGACGAACTAGCATTATAATTTATAAACTCTTAATACAGTTTTCAAAAAAAGTAATTTGGTTAGATTGAACTTTAGAATGTCTGAGAAAAGATTTAAGTCTGAGATTGGCAAACTATTGTGGTAAACAACACATTTTAGGGTGATATTATAAATTACAGGTTGTCTCTAATTTCTCTAAACTCAGTGTCCACAATAAAAAAATAAAGATTTAGGGGATTTATGCATACTTCCGGGGATTGGGGCTACAACGAATAATAAATGTTTAATAATCTAAAGAACTAAAGTGGAAGATGTTTTCTTCATCCTTTAGTGAAATTCAGTATCAATAACATGTTTTATTCCAGCTCTTATACATTTTGATTTGTTTTAAATTAAATGTGATTATCAAACAAAATGTCAAATGTTGATAAATTAATAATACTTCAAATTTTCATAATTTTTCCTGACATAAAATGTTAGCCTCAATCTCTGAGAAATTGCGAATTCTTTGATTGATTTTTTATAGAAAAGTAGTTTTATAGGTGACGTGTTCATACATCAGAAAAAATTACTCTCTTTCTCCGTTCAAAATCTCAATACATTAAATTAAATTGACCTAATAAAAGTCAATGGTTTATTGTTAAAATGAATGCTCAATTCGTGTGTGGTTTGATACACATACAAACCAATATACAAACGATGAGAATTGAATGGTCAAAAATATGAGTAATAAGTTCAACAAGATGCATTTTTATATGTGTTACAAAGACACGACTTTTAAGTGTTCTCTTCCTCTTTTTATGGAATAATCATGCAGCCAAATGACCAAGAGACCAAGTTTATTTTTTAATTCAGGTTCAAATGTTTGCATATACAGTTATTCATTTGTAATACGATTTTGCCATTTAATAATATGCCACACAATGCAAAGCAAAGCAGACAGATTACAGTTTTTATTACGATATTGCAGAATGCAAAGTTTTTTTTGTCTATTATAAAGAAAGTTTTGTACAATATTATTTCACGAGATGCGATCTCAATCTGTAAAGAGGGGAAAAAGTGACATAGTCTGAATCTAAATATCCATCTCCGAATTAGTGTGGATTGCTCTCTTTAAAATGAACAATGTGGTTTAATCCTATTTAAAATCTGCACGGTTTTTTGTCATCAGTTTAACTCTCCTGGATTTGTTCCTTGTAAATCTCATTTAAGTTACAAGACTTACAAGACGATGTGCCACAAATTATGTAGCGTGACATTGGAAAATTAATGTGCGTATGCAAATATGAGGTCGCCGTTTTTATACAAATTGGATTAAGATGCAAGAATTAGTCTTGGTTTTGCATTCATCCTCTTCTTATTACTGACCTAAAATGTATGTAATTTGAAAATGCAGTTGCCCATTTAAAAAAAAATAAGCTTATATTTTTTTGCATATTGCATCCCGCGTGTAAAATTGTGTATCTTACTTATTTGCTAAAATTAGGTATTAGGTGACTTACACTACATGTGAATTTGTTTTATACATGTGTTTACTCTAATGGCCTAAAATTAGCTTTAAAAGACAAGCACTAGTATGTCATTTATAGTTACAAATATAGTAATTGAAAACAGTAACTGAGGGGTAGTTAAATTTTACGAGAATTTGAATACAAGTCGGATCTGCCAATGTGTTGTTTGATGCCCATGTAACAACTTGCACAACTATAATTTACTACGTAACTAAGTATGTCGACTCTAAATAAGCGAACGTGGATTTGTTGCAAGCTTTAATTTTAAATGATTCTAAGAAGACGGGATTGCCTTGTTTTGAGCAGATTAGACAATGGTGTTAACCCTATTTGCAGCTAAGAGATGCATTCCTTTTGCTGCATTCAAAACATTTCACCTGTGTCCTATCCCAAACTGCCTGGCTAGTTGCTTTTGTTGAGTCGTTAACTTTTGCAATGACTGCCCACCTGTTTCCTTTTTATTTGTAATGAGATTACGAGCTCCTTGCATAAAGTAAAGAAAAGACGCTCTCCTTTTAATTAATTCAGTTTATCAAATAAGGATACGATGTTGAGGTGGATAATGTGTCAAGCTCACTGGAGTGCGAATTTTTTTAAAACACTTGCAGATTTAAGAGATTACGGACTTTCCATGCATTTATTTGCATCTATCTACCTTTTAATCAGACTGTTATGATATGTTAGCCCGCTAATGAGAGTGATTACAGCCTAGGAAGTCCTAAAATAATTTCGGAAGGATATAATCAAATTATGGAGTGATTAATAGGCGCGTTATCTTTTCGTGTGCTCACTTTTACTTACGCTTGTCTTCCATCCAAACTCTAGCTTTTAGAAATAAAACCAAAGAAAGATGAAACAAAGATGCTCACGGAAGTAGAATTATATTATATACTGATGGAATTGAGGTTTATCTAATAGAAATGGAAAACAATCTGTTGCAACATTTGGTTTGAGGAAATAGAAATCGAAAATAACAATTATTATAGATACCAGCAAAATTTCTACTTGATGGATTTTTGGGAGGTTTTTTAAAGATGATAATTGTTTTTGTGTCATCCATCCCAAAGATTTGTATCGTCTCAATCTCAAGATATGTTTTTTTTTCATGTTTTGTGCAACAACTAAAATTGCCTACTAGTTGGGTAAAAGCGTGCTTGTTTTTGATCAAAGATAATACAAATTCTATACTTCCATATTCCATACCTATACTTTTCCCCTAAAATGATTTCTACTATTGATAAAATTAATGCCAAATAAATAAATATTTAAAGCCCATAAGATTGAGTTGGATAAATTCAAAATTTCAATTCCGACCAAAAAGTTTGATTGCATGTACATTAAATTAAAGAAGATTGAGCATGAGTACACTTTTTACAGGATTTGGTGATTCAACCGGATAAAGCAGTCTTCTTTATCCACAACTTTAATTTGTATTCGACTTGGATTATTTTGCTTGGGTGGATTTGATTGAATTTTGGAGTCGTTGATTCCAAAAGTGAACAGTGACAGGAAATAAAAGGAGGAATTAAGTAGAAAGCATCATTATATGTTAGGTGTGGTGTTTTGCGGGATTAGAAAGATGACAAACACAAGTTCGTTAACAAGATACAATCTCTTCTGGATATCTCGTGTTTGGTAAAAATTTATAAAAGTTGTTTCACTCTTTTTTGCGGATGTCTCCTCATTGCATTAGAGTGCACTTACGTAATGTAGTAAGTTTGTATATCTTGTCACGCCCGGCGTAATTTTAAATTGTTGACTTCAACTCTGACATGCACGAAACTACTGAACACCCTTCTTTTAAGCTCACTTTCAGTTATTAAATGTTGGAATTTATGAATCAACCACCGTTCATATATAGTTTCAAAAGTGAATTGAGAGTTATTTATGGACAGGGTTTGCTAATGAGATATGATAAATTTTTAAGCATCTTATACGTGCTCTGGGAAAGGAAATGCAAAATGTCAAATGTGCGTCTAACTTATACACAAATTATATAAATATTAGCTTAGAAAAAAAGATTTGGATGATGTGCATACTCCAGTTCGTTAGTCGCATGAACTTGGGATTTTAATCACTTTTTTGCGCAAAGAGCAGAACTGATTTCATCTCACAACAAAAGTGGAAATGAGAATGAACTACCTTCCTCAAGGATAAAGATTTTTTATGATAACTCTGCTCCTTCTATCTACTCTCCAGGCTATTCAAGTTTAGTTCACTCACACTTTACTTTTTGTTTTCTTTTTTCTAAATAAAATGTCTTTGAGCTAGCCATTCAATTACTTCTGGGTATCCATCTTTAGAGAAATGAAAAGTTGTGCAATAATGAGCATCAAACAAAATATTTGATTAGTGCATTGTCTACTATACTTATGTCTTTGTTTCAGTTTAATTGTCCTGAAAGGAAACGGTTCTATTTTAACATTGTGTAAAATATTTCCTCTCATTTCTAGATCAAACAAGCAGAGATAACAGTACAAGTAGCCATAATTTAATGAGATGAAGCCAAATTCGGTGGTTTTAGCCAAAATTGTATGGAATTTCCGTGTACGCAATATTGTTTAGAGTGGCTACCGTTTATTAGGGAAAAGTGATAAGGAAACTTGAATGAGACGTGATAAAATCTCTGGCTCCTGCATATAATTTCTTAATTACCTAACACATTCCAAACTACCCCTCCAATATTGTTGAGTGAGTTTTAATATTTAATGAGAACAGGTTTAGCTAATGTTTATCTCGAGATTTTAAGGCTTGTCAATAATAAATCTATATCTTTATTGACGATTTTGATAGTGCAAGTTGCACTTTTATTGGCCAAGGGACAATTAACTGTTTTGCGGTAGATCGAGTTTAATAGTTGAATGGGCAATATATGTCATGTCATTTGATACATTCCGGCATGCAATTGCAAAGTAGTGTGAGATTATGGCATAATATAATAATAAATATGCAACTTTTTAATAAGTCTCACCTAGCCAAGAATTAAAAACAGGACAGTCCGTGTTAGGTTAATTTAGCAGAGGACGGTTAACTATTCCGTTATAATTATCGTGAGAAGATCCAGACAGGAAGGAAACAATGGGTAATAAATACAAGAGGAATCTATCTATTATCTAAAAATGTTAATATTGAAGTGTATTTAGATTTGTTGTAACTAATTAATTACGGGGAGTTTAACAACTGCTTTCTTTCTCTTGGTCACGAGAACATCTCAATTTATATTCGCCAGTTTAACGACAATGAGGCACTGTGTTAATTGCATCATTTAAGGCTCACATTTCTCTACAAATATCTGATTTTAAAACTGCCCAACAATTGGATCAAACGAATAATGTCAAACTGAAAAAATAGATTATGCTACTACTTATGAGTAATCAATTCTTCTGGTAGCAAAATTACTTTAACTGTTGGTGGCTAACTTTTGAAAAAATTGCCTGATACATTGCCAGAAAAAAAAGTTTGCAAATATTGTTACGGTTTTCGTCATCCAACTTGCATTACAAAGATCATATTTGGAGATAAAAAAATGTGTACTTGTTACTTCCTGCACATAATCTCATCAACTTGTCTCACATTTTCTCCGGACTTGGACTTGTAGGTTAATGTTAATGTGTGTTTGATTTACTCGTGAACTTGAGACGGTTATAAATCACTAGAGACTAATGTTGAATGTCAAAGTCAAGTGAATTCATAATTCATATGAGAATAGAGCAAGATTTGTACTGTTTCCTAATGTTTGTCAACCCTCATGACACTTTTAGTAATTTCAACAAACGGTGAAAATGAAAAAAATTGCAAAACGATATTTAAGTTGCAATTTATAACGTGTATTATTTATATGGAAAGTGTAAAGTAATTTTGTCTTGACACTCACTGGATGACGGCTACTTCCTTAATTATTATTGCACTCGGGAAATGCAGTTATGTTATCCTTTACAACAAAAAGTGGAAACATATATGCTAAAAATTAATCGTGAATGAATGGGAAAAGATTGGCTTAGCGTTTGACTTTTTTTGAGACTCTTCTTAAGTGTTTATGACATGCACTCGTAGGATGAGGCAATGTGACACAACGTCACTTGCTTTGCACAAATCTCATTTCTCTCTCTCTCTCTCTCTCTCTTTCTGCCTCTAATGGATTTTTGTTAATAGTTAGTGTTTTACGAGAAAAGCATGTAATTAATTGTTCCCTCTCCTCATTATATTACTTAGGCTAATGAGTTTTGCGAAAAATGTGAGACTTACTTGGTAAATTTGGCAGGTGTGTTGTGATATGACTGAATAATAAGAAGAAAGTCGTCGGGGCAAGACGACTCCAAAAGTTCCACTCTTTGTGTACTCACACAATTTAACGATTGACGGCAAAAGTCAATAAAATATTAGTTAAATCACTGTCCCAAAATGTCACCACTTTGCAAATTAGAATTCAAATCAAGTTTCTTTGCACTTGCATAACTTGTTTACTTGTTGAGTTGGTTAGTGCAACTTTCCTTTCTCGTTCTCTCTCCTCCGCGTTCAATTGTTGACTGCTGGTTCCCAATTGTTAGGATGAGACGAAGGATGCTTTTGACGGTTCGGTTGACGTCTGTCCGCGGAGTTGGATGATGAGTGACTGAGGAAGCAGGGTGTAATTCTTAAGAGTTTTAAAGCTTTAAAGTAGATTTCCACCTGTGGGAACAGTTAGTTATACTACAATCGGGTTGAGGCTTCTACTCAATGTAAAACTTCTTCGCTTGGCTCAAGGGGTTGTTTGTTGGTCAATCCCGGTTTGTTGTTGTGCTATCCTCCAATCCGATAATGCTTAATATCAGAAAAAGTTTCGAAATGGTAAATACACATGATATCTTCTTCCGTAGTCCTATTTATTATTCTCCCTATTAAAATGGGGAATAATTTAGCTCTAATCAAGTAAGGAGCATAATCCTTCGATTGTTGGGTTGATAGGTGTGAGTGTGAGACAGGAACTAGAGTTCTCATAAACTTTGCCTTGCCCGGTATACGGTTCATTTTGTATAAATCCGAGGTCGACGCGTTTGGCTTACTTTTAATGACAAAAATGCATAAAATTACTTGCAATCACGCAATTAATCATTTACGTAATTAGAGAAAATGCTAAAGAGATGCGATTAATTATGCGTAATACACATGAAAAATTATTATGAAGCGAGATTTATATTTCTGATTGAAAGAAAAATTAGCATTTTTATCAAAATACGGTACTCGCTACCTAAAATTCCCAGGGAAAAAATATTTCTTAAAAAGGAGGGAAGGGATTAGTGAAAATATTTCGATCTTGATGTACAAAGTTTACATCCTCTCTTGCTATTGTTTTTTTATTGCCTGGAGGGAGTGTAAATATTATTTTTTTTTATAGTTTCATGTCATTTCTCTTGCTTCTTGAATTACCACCCAGTTGATTTGTCATTATATTTTTCAGACTTTGTAAACATTTTTTACCCGATGTCGATGGGACTTTGATCATTTCCTTTGTACAATAATTATTATTGCTTTAAAATGTTGACATACTCCGTAAAAATAGAGTAAGAAGAAAGCCATACCCTTAAGCGTCAAATAAAGGTGCTAAATGAAAAATAATGGAAGCGGATTCAACAAGTGCTAATATTTGTCACATTAGCATACCGTGACTCTAAATTCATCTTGTGGCTTACAATTTTTATGTCATTAAAATATGTTTTTTATTAATGAGATTGAGATTAAAATGATGTTGTAAAGGAAAGGTGTTACTATATACGTCTCATGAAAGATGTTTATAAACTCATAAAGGATTTGCATTTAACGTGCATAATTATCTCGGTGGTAAAATTTATGAAAAAATGGCTCTTATTTTGGCTTTAATTTATAAATTAGATGAGTGTGTCCTATATATTCCTCAATGCTTGTATCTCATTCTCTTTAGTAATCTCATTCAATTAATTTAAATAAAAATTGCAATGGACAATGGGTCCGTTAGTATTTATACTAACCAACCTAAATTTCAGCTCTCATTATTCTCATCTCTTTATTTAATCCGGGTTTCCTTTCAATTGTTTTTTATGTCTGTCTGTCTACACATTTACAATTATAGCAAAGGTGACAAGGTTGGCTTCCTTTCCCACTAGTTAGTTAATACTTTGTTTAGCCAAAACTTGTAGGAGTCAAGCCACTGCATTGTCTTAAATCCTTTCCTACGTAACACCCATTGTGCAGAATACACTCTTTTACTCTCTGTACATTTTCCATCTTATTAACCTTTTAGCATTTCAAGGAACTACTAAATAGGAAAAAGTTAAAGTGTGTCAATTAAATTGTGTTTCTTTCTCCAATGTTTTCACGTTTTCACTGGATTTTTTTTATGCATAATCTGTATTATAATTACTTTGATGTGACATGACATTGCTTTAGGTTATAAGAACGAATGAAGTGAGTGAGAGAGGATGAGAATCTTCCCCACGTGGGCTCTGTCGGTGCTGTTTGATTTGGATTATTATCATTAAACGCATCTTTTTTTTTAATTCGATTGCATTCATCATCCTTATTTTTCTACACTTGAAAATTCATATCCATACAAAAATATTAACTAACAATAGCTTAAATGTTGTTTATATTTTGGAAGGATGAGGAAGGTGTTTTGGATTGGACACGCAGTCACTGTTCGTTCCAAGTTGAGATTTTTATAGATGAACAAACTCATCAAGTCAAACTTGACCAACGTCAATGTCATGTCACAAACAAGAAGTAACTTCCGAATTTTCCTCTTTCAACCGTATTTCATCCGTAACTAATAAATACCTTTGGGAGGCTGTTAAGTCAAACTCACTTGAGTGTGCATAAACATGTACAAAATGATCATTTATATGAAATAAACTATCACTCTCATTCTTAATGACTACATCAGCTTAAATGCGCTAATTTGTGGGCGGATTGTTTTGGATGAGAGTGAATGTTTCGAGATTGACATTAAAATATTAATCTGAGGCATTTCCTTTATTTTTGATTTTACTGATATCTATGAGGTTTTAAATTTGTAAACTGCAAGTAGCTCAAACTTCCGATTCGGAAGGTCAAACAAAAAGTTTAGTATTGAATGTAAAGTTAACGATGTCTGAATTTGCAAAGATCGGGGTAAAAAGAATACTAATTTTCACGGTGTGCATTAATAAGTGCATTTCCTGCATACTATTTTATTACTGTGTAGATCCAACCTGTCTTTTTTATAAAGTTTAAAATATTGCAAATTTCATTGGAAGGTGAGGATGCAATGACCGTAAACGGTTAATTTTAATGTGTTGCGTGCTTTTTGGTTAAACGCTCCGAACGGATATCGGATGTATGAGTTGTTAAAGTTGGAATTTTATGATGCTGTGCTTATACAGAGTTTATTATGATGCATATCAATAATATAAATTTTCTTTCACAAACCATAATATTATGGTCAGAGATTTAAAGTTTTAAAGATTTAAATTGATCGGCCATTTTAAAGATTTACCTGTATTAAGATATGATAATGCAAATTGCAAATACATATGTATCGTGTTGATTCCTTAACACGCATTCTTGTTTCTCCCGTAAGTTAAACAATTTAGTGAAATTATAAAATTATGTTGTTGGTTTTCCAAAATTGTTGCGTTGGCGGATGTACAGCATTGAGCTGGACACATGCAATTCGGATATGGCCTCCTAAAATATTGCTTTGAAACTCTGCAATGAATACATATGAATTAAGAAGAAGAAAAAAATCTCGTGATTAAATTGTATTATTATCATGTGTATAATATTATGATATGTGTGGGAAGATTTTAAAGTGGGAGATTTTATGAATTTTTTCTCTAAGCTTTATGCTGACAAAAAGATACTAATGAAGCTATTAAAGAGTGATATATTGTTCACTCTCTTTACAAAGATTTTGGGCATCTACTTTGGTGGTCGATTGAAAGCATTGACGCCGGGCCGAAAGAAATCAAATTATTATTACAAACCATGCAAAAAAGAGTTGTCAAAATCAGCTCAACTTTGACATTGTTTCACTTTTGTTTTAAAAAACCATATCCATTATTAAGAACAAATGACAAGAGTGATAGTTTGCTAATTTTGCTTTTAATGTTATCCACTCCTGAGACATTGTTGTTTTATATAGTAGAATCATTAAGCTCCAATTGAAGATAATTGTTTTTCGGTGAGTCTGAATTAATTGTGTTGTAAGTGAGATTTTAAATACAAAAGCATATTAAGTAGTCCGTATCACAACCACCCACAAAGTCATTTATCCTCTGACACTTATAAACTTTTAGGATTTATGAGACTATTCACTCCTTCTGTAAATCAGACTCACTTAAATATGCCAACTAGCAGACCAAATTATTTAGCATGGCTTCCTCTTCTCGGGATTAGTTTCAGCCTGCAAAAACATTCTTCATTGTGGTTTCAAGGGAAAGTTAAACTAATAATGCAAACAGACTTTTAAAATATTCATTATAACCCCGGTTTACCAATTATTGTTAATTTATATATTTTGAAATATTGAGCATTAATTACTACTACTTTTTAGTAACAGTATAGTAAAAAAGGTTTGACACGATCATGTAGAATCTAACCGATACTGTCATTTCATTTTTGCATGGTGCATTTTTGTGGGAGCCATAAATCCCATTAGCAGCAGAGCAACTTCCTTTCTATTGTGGGAACCAATAGTCTACCTTTGATCATCTTATCATTTGTCTTGATAATTTCTTTAGCATAATCACATCTCATATTCAACTCTATCTTGCTCGTTTGCATTAAACCACAAGATTAACAGTTCATCCATATTTATAAGAAGCAGTGAAAATTTGAAGAGCCTTCACTTATTTACGAGTCTGGTTTTCTCAGAGTGGTGAAATTAACTGCAAAACTCAAACAATAAAAAACAAGCTTTTGTTGGTTTTCTATACTTGTAAAAAATAACAACAGTACAGTTATTTCGAAGATGTTCAAATATTGGCTTTATCATGAATCGTTGGGCATTATTTTAATGACTTTAATAATTAACATTGATTTAGCATTTATTTAATACATTTTCGCATTTTGCTGGGTTGATTTTTGCTTTCGGATTTTAAGAAACTTTTTCCCTTTTCAACAAACATATAGGTACAACATACCTATAAATACATACATATTTCTGTTTTCTCGGAAGTGAAATCAACTCTACAAACTCAGACAACAAAAAATGAACTTAAGATTGAAAGAGTATTTTATAAATTTTTATTAGCATGTAATAAAATTTTCGGTATTATAGTATTACCATCATTTCCTACTAGTTAAATCTCCAGTTAGTTGGTTTATTTACTTTTAATAACTAATGATTCTTTATAAGGGCTGTAAAAAGTAACTGGTCAGTACAGTAGTTCAATATATTTGTGCTTTGTGTCGTTTATTCAGAGAATGTTTTTTGTTTTAAAAATCCGGTTAAATAAGTTTGTATCTTGTTTGTGCTCTATAATAAACTGCATTGAACTTGACTTTTGTGAAAAAGATTTTGATGTTTATAAGAAGTAAGCAACCTGTTCTCCACTTGATCGGAATTGTTGGTAAAGATCTATAGTCATATCAGAAGAAGGATCAAAAAGATCTAACTGTATCTAATGATCGGCAATGGAATACAAGAAATATCTTTAAATTTTTAAGATCAGATATGACTGCAATTAGAAAGCTCTGCTGTTTCTTTCTCCTTTATCAACTTTTGTATCCTGAATACGTGTGATTTGCTGTAGCGTAGCGTTGATATTCGTTTTATTCTCCTTCTATGTGTTGGATGATTTTTATCTTTGTTTTTGTCCTGAAGAGAAGAACAAGTTTCAATTTTATCAGACCTGTTAAACTCTTTTGTATAGATTTATAAATGTAAAAAATTATTATAAGACATGAAACAAACATCATGCTATAATATGGAAAATGTTGACCCTTCTTTTGTAATCATGATATTGCGTGTGTCATAATTTGTCTCAGCTCTCAGACAATACAAGATTGAATTATATTGAAGAATAATTTTGTAGTGCCAGTGTCTACATGTTTTTGTTTTTTATTTGGGCATTGTTTGCAATTTGTATAAATAATGTATTGCAAAAACAAATAATAAAGGTCAAATTTAGGCTTTATAAGATGCATTTGACTATCCCACTGACTTTTGATCAATTTACTGTTGTTTTTGGACCAGTGACCAGACCACACTAAAGTATTCAATTGAATAAAAAAACAACCACCGAGTTTAACCGCATTGAGTCAAATTGATTCAGAAGGAATTGACATATTATGTGTTTGATTTGATACAGATGCAGTTTAGTGCATGCCTAGGTTAACTCATTTTGCAGCAAAATTGGGATGTATGTATCTACATTCAAAATGCTTGAATTATAAAAGTTGCAGATATTTTGATGACTTCCGTAACTTTTTAAAAATTTAGTGACCTTTCCCGTTTTATTTGTGGTTTTGGTCAAGGGGAGGTATTTTATCTTGTGGTCAAATTACAAAATATCATTCCAGTTTTGAATTGGATTTCTAACATTTATTTGATTGATCAACTTGCAAGCTCTACATATTTGCAAAATTCTGTGGGATATAAAGTTGAATACCCGTTGTGTTTTGGCAACTGGCGAATTGAAGGCAACCGTATCGCTAATTGTCATATCAAAGTTGACCTTTGACCTAGCCAGATGTTGGTTGATACGTTGCATGTCATATCCCATAACTCTCCTACCCTGCCCGAGGTACGTAGGTATACGTACGTAAGGTGTGTGTAAGTCGGTCGCTCAGTTTCAGTCCGACTCAAGATCAGTTTCTTGTCATTTATATTTTTGATAGCACGGAGAATAATTGAAAATTTTACGCACGGAAGTATGTTTCATCTTTTTATGTCTAAATGTTAACAACTAGCAGTAATCTATAAAAGTTGTAAGTGTTCTCTTTTTGCCTCTTTCATATTATCAATCACGTTATTAAATAAATCGTAAAATGGAATACATGGCTAAAAAGCGTCCAATTATTCTTGCAATTTTAGCTGCTTGTAAAAGGTCAGTGGGGTCAGAGTGTCAAACCAGACTCGTTACAATACAATTGGACAAAATTCGGTAAAACATTCTCTTTAAAAATTAGAAGCAACGGTAAATGCATCTTTGCTCAATATCCTTGTTGTATCGGAAGCACGAATCAAACAAATAAAGAAATAAATACATGACCGGTGGCATTTCCCAACTTTTAAAAACGTTTTACTTTTTTCCCTGAATAAATAAAAGCTGTTAGATTAGTTAACATAAAATTTTATTTACTCATTTTTGAAAAATGAATAATTTTCATACCTACATAAAATTCAAATTCTCGTCAAATTTTATTCGGTTTGTAAACTGTAATGTAATAAAATATTATGCAATCTTGGTTTGTTTATATAGTGTGTTATCTGTTGAAAATATAAAATAATTTGATGGGATTAGAGACTGTCTAATGCTGATCATCTCGGCATGTTGCCCGATAAAATCAGCTCAGAGTGTTGAAATTGGATAAGCCAAAGTTCGTCCTCCACATGAGATAGCACGCTTCAAAACTAAAAGCTCATGTCATTAAGACCAAAGTTGGTTTTATAAAATGAAGGTTGTGAATTAATTAAAAAATTCACACGACGATGTTCCGTTTGCTTGAATTGCTTTTTCCGTAATTGTAATTTGAAATAAATGGAGATATGAGTGTGTGATATCATTGTGTGGATATTTTAGAATTAAGGCTGTTGTGTAATTCTTTTCCATAACTCTCATTGATACCTAAGGAGTTAATAAGGTGAAGTGATATAAAACTGCAGGAGGGCGGACGGATATTTCCATCCTTTGATTCCCTATGATAATAGTCAGTAGCATATCATAAAAATTAACAAAACCATTCAACATTCCTAGCAGAATAGCGGAAAATGAGTCAAATGAGATAAGCACTATTATGTGTAGGGAGTGAAGATATTATAAAGGTGGCTAATAAATAAACTTGTAGCTTGCATAATGGAGGATGACAGGTTGTAATAATTGGTGGCATAATATGAACAGTACAAACGGGTACTCATTCTCACCCATTAAAGCTTGTAAATCTAATATTGGAATGTTTACAAACAGCTTCAACTGTGGAAAAAACTGGTCTCAAGGGTACCTACATTCAGCTTAATTGCTAGCTGTCGTCAACGATAAAACTGTACCCAGATTTATCCAAGTTGGAACTTCCGTATGAAAATATAATTCTCTGTATCTATTACTGCATAATTTGAAAAATGTCATTAACTGTCCCTTTGATTTACTTTGGTAGTGTCAAATAAATAATATTAAAAGTCCCCACATGCAGAGTCTGATCCCGTTGCACTATTTACATCCAACTTTTGTAATTAGGAGAAAATCAAACATGGCTCGGTTACTGCTTCTTTAATTGGCCAACCTTTGCTTTCCTTGCCCATCATGAAGCAATTACAAATAGCTTTTGTAAATTGGATTTTATAGCTAGACTTACTGAATATCAAGTAGTAGCATTGTTAGCTCAGTGATTAAATATGATTATAACTTCTGTGTGAAGGAAGATGATTATACCAAATTAGTTATTGACACTTACCGTTCGTTCCTTGTTACATTTATTTAAAGCGTATATCATATACGTAAAAATGTGCATAAGATGCCGTTGGGTATGTATCTTAATTTCATGCTTTATTTAGTGAAATTAGCAGATCTTTGTTCTTACCGTAAAGTGTCTACTTTGTTTCATAGCCCCCATTTTTTTTAACTTGGCTATTTAGTAGTTTAAATTTATTATTATTTGGTCATTATTTGTCGGTATTTGCAAACCTTGTACGGATGAACTAGTGACACTTATAATGACCATCTTCTTAAAAAGCCTCACCCCCTCCCATTCTCTCCTATTCTTGCTAAATTACCAGTAAAATTTGTTCAAATTGGTTTTGTAAATAATAGGCTCTTTGTTACAAGATGACAAAGTGGTCATTTGTTGTTGTTGTTACTTTTTCTTTGCTGGCTGATATAAAATGATGATGATAGGGAGATTTTTAAAATCTAATTCCTACTTCAAATAATTCAAATATATACAAGACCTTGATTGCCGAATAAAATATGTGTATCAAAAGGATGTTTCAAGTCATTAGTCCTCACTTAATTAAAGGCTTATTTGACAGGCGATGAAAATGGAAATTTACAATTTTTACTGTCCTATTAATATTGTTATATTTTGTATGGACGAGTGGTACACTTTTCTCGTTCCATACCTTTCCATTCAAGTGGAAGTAGGTTGACATTTGTATCAGATCAAATTTTATTGTAACTCTGACCTACAGTTTATGCTCCCTATCCATCCATTTAGTGAGGCGGAAATGAGTTTGATTTTCCCAAATGACTTTCCAAGAAATGCTAAAAATGTCTTTGTTGAATATCACGAGATTAATGACAACTTTTTGTGGAATGAACGATTTATTTTGATCATCAGTTGGTATAAATTCCTAATTGTATGTGCATTTGACAATGAAAGTAGATCATATTTCATTTGTGTACATCTTTGACCGTAGAGTTGCTTTTTTCCAAAGATGTTACATTGTTAACTTTAACCACGAAAATGCATTATAAAGTCACTCTTTCATTTTTCATTCCACTTGTGTGAAAGAAAGCAGAATTGTTAAATTGTCACATCATGTCGCATGTCTTGTCACTAGTACAACGGGACAATAGTGCATTCACTTATTGTTATGATTTATTTGATTAAGATTAAGTAGAAATCTTTTCTGTAAATTATACCAGTTTAAATCAACGGTTTAGATTGATATAAGTATATTTTTTGCAACCTTCTAAATTCAATTTTCCATCTATAATTTAGGGCAAATTACTCAAATCCTGTTTACCCCGAACCATTTACCTACCCCCTTATTTCCCAAGTGCTTAACTTAGTTTCCTAATGACTTGTCGAGTTTTTACCTGTACGTTATGGCATTTTGTTTTGTGATATAAGCATAATTACGATACATGATTATTATACCAACAAAACCTGTCATTAAGTTGGGCAAACCGATTTTGATCTTTTA
Organism: Proisotoma minuta; assembly: GCA_034698145.1. Taxonomy (NCBI): domain Eukaryota; kingdom Metazoa; phylum Arthropoda; class Collembola; order Entomobryomorpha; family Isotomidae; genus Proisotoma; species Proisotoma minuta. The sequence goes on along the minus strand of JAQIXN010000913.1, from coordinate 9,335 downwards.
TGATTAATCCTAATGACATTTTAATTTTCAATTAAACATTTCTCGTATATTTTCTAGTGAAAGCTATCTAGACGCTTTTCTATTTTTACCCTAGATGTTCATTTCTTTGTAATACTGACATAATTTTGTTTTTTTTGGACACAAAAGTAGATTACATTGTTGTAGATTACGAAGGATAGACAATGCAAGGTAATGTCTCTATGAAGTGAACTATATTATTGCTAATAATAGCTGCGCTCTGCTTTGTGTATATTTTTTTCGTTTGTTGGAGATTTAGAAACAAGAGCCAAGTTGAAGCGTGAGAACAAGGTCCGTCAATTTAAATTGATGAAATGGATGAATGAATGTACATAAACGATATAACGCCTTTCCCTGTTAACAGACTGACCCCATGTTACACTTTATTATAATTTTGTAACTATCCATTCTACTTTGGCACGTACTTGAGAAACAATTTGCTGCCACATATTTTTTCAAAAAATTGACATCCCCTCAACTCTAGCCACGTTCCGAGAGTGCTTTGATCCACTTTTTGACTTGCGACCATCATTATAAGATACAAATCAGGCGTCGAGCATAACTGATTGAGAATGATATCGTGGTTTTGCATATTCCAATTTGAATACATTTCTCAGTCCATTTACTCTTTTTTATTAAAAAGTAAACTTGCATTTTCACCTTCTTATACACACTACAAAACATTTTTTCAAAGTAAAAACAAAAGATAAAGATAAAGATAAAGATAACGAAATTATTTTATGTATAGTTGTTGAATTGAAGGCATTTTTGCATCGCAATGTAAGTAAATATTTAGTTCAAAAACTCGATCAACACCTTTAAACTTTTAATGTAATCATTTGACATGATTTTATTTTGTATGTACCGTTGAAAGAAAGCAATCCATTAGGTTACACCCATTTATGTCAATTCGCATTAATCATTATCTTTCGAAAAGTAAGTAAAGTGCATTGAGTGCAAATCCCATTGTCTGATAGATGATGAGTGATTTGATGTTGCATTTTTTCATGTTTGTTTGGACCTTTCTAAGGAGGTCGGTGTACAAAGTAAAAGTCAGAGGGCTAGAGCAATCTGTTAACTGTCAGTACTCAAACATTGTCAGTCACTTTTTTCTCATCTTCTATCTAAGTCAGTAGGAGGAAATGTATTTCAGATTTCAGTGGATCTTTACACAATGCACACTTGCAACCAATTCTCATCATTTTCGTTTTCAGCAAATTTTTCCTAAGCGTGATCTTTGACACACTTTTCTTGGCAAATCAGTAGTCAAAATTTAAAAAAAATGTATGATTAACAAGGAAAAATAGCTTCTGCGAAATAAATCATAATTAATTTAGAGTTGTTTAACAAATGTTTGATTTTTAAAACCCCGTTGCTTTTTATTCTTATAAATCAGCATAAAACATTTAATTTATAGTCTATAAAACTTTTAGATTATAATCCAACACCAAGAGGTTAGAAAAGAAGAAGGACATGACATGACAGCACTTGTTAATTGTAAATATTCATCGACACTTTCTGGGTAAAATGGGAGGAAACACTTATCTAAATTCTAATTGTTTATTACTCTTAATTACTGGTTACTTTGTTCAATACCTGTTCTACTAGAATGTAATTACTTAGCCATTTCAATTGTTAATGTGAAAATCGGGATAGAGAAAGGTTTGGAGGCAAGTTGAGACTGTCTCTCTTGACATTTTACACTAGATTTAGCTTGGATATTAAATTACTAATGGAGTGTGTTAGTCGCCGGGATGAAAGATAGTTTTTTTTACATATCACTTCCATATCCGAAAGGTATAATTTATTGTGTTATGTGTTATCCGGTTTTACTGAATTTAATTATTGGTTGCACTTGATCTTTTTCATCATCCTCTTCACTCTTTCTCACTTGGCTATCCCTTTCAGGGTCAATTGTTTGTTTGACTTTAAATTGCAGCGAGGGAGGAATCAAATTAATTGAGAACATGAATTAATGGGTGAAAAAAGCTGAATTTTTATAGAGTTTAATTCATAATGAGATATATTGCTAGAGGCTTGGTTTTTAATTCAGAAAGACCCGTTAGTGAAAATTGGTTAAAAAATAAGCAAATTCGTAATATTGTCAAATTCTTATTTTATTTAATTGGCAAGCCTGTTGAATTGTTGGTATTGTTTAATGTAGTAGGAGCCATAAAAATGATGTAAGGTCCTCATTTATCAAAGGAAGTTGAAGCTTACATGGGTTGAAGTTATTGCAAAAAAAGAAAAGGGTAATTATGGAACTGATGAACTACTTTTCCCTGATGGCTCTGCTATTATACAATATCGCTTCTCATTGTTATGTAATACCAAAGTATGTAATTCCAAAATTATTACGTATGTAGGTACTGTGATTGTTCTTGTGATGAGAACACATTGTGACTTTGTGTTGGGTTAGGAAAGTTCAACTAACCAGTTAAGTTTTTATAGGTTAGCAGCGTGTAGAACTTTTTGCATTTGATTTTGATTGCTAGCTTTTTGACTTGCTTGGTGTATTTCCGAATGAACTTCTATATGCTCTATTGTAGGTACTTATACTTACTTTCCACAATTTTTTTCACCAATTATAATTGTTGTCTAGGCTGAGGTTTTGTAGGTGAATATACGGTATTTTTTCGGTTTTTGTATCCTATTAGTTGATGATAATAGGTAGGTTAAATAAATTTGATTCGGAACACAATTTGAGCAAATGTTGTTATTATTACATCAAGTAAAGTATCTACTTTTACCAATGACCAGCAACGTAAAACTTTCAACTTTGTTGCGCAATAAAAATGGAAAATAAACATTACTCCCAATTTTCGGATGTGTAAAATACAGTTCATAAGTTGTTATTTTATTTTTAGTTGGACACGCTTTGTGACCTGACTGTCGAATGTTGTAGGATGCAGGCGAAATTCTTTATTATAAAATATGTATTAATTTTGAATTAGAAATTCTAATTTGTTCAGTTTAATTTAGAATGACAAGACACAAGCATCTCCCAACATTTTTATTTATCACTTGTAAACTTATTTAATTTTCAAGTTCCATAAATATTTCACATTCTTTAAAATATTTTAAAGTGTCGTAACTATTTTAGCCTTTTAAACCGGTTTAAATTGCAATAAAATGCCTGCATTAGGCAAAAGTTTTTTGGCATCCGAATCATTTATCAAATCCAAAGTGCAGCAGTACACACACAGCTTAGGTCAGGTAGTTGTATAAAGACAGAGTAAATAAACAAACATCAAAGCTCGCAAGTTATTCCCAAGGTTGAAGATCAATCGTCATGTACAAATTATTCAAATTAACTGAACAACTTCTAATTGCTACTACTAAAACCAACTTGTTAATGCAAAGTTTGATTGGCTTAGGATCCAAGATTGTAATTACAAATATAATTTATAATTTACAAGAGCTGGCTCGCAAAAATCGGGGATAATTTTATTGTTTGATACTGACCACATATGCAAATTTGTAATTTGTTGGATTCTCAGCTTGGTTTTGAGATTTATTGCCGTGTATGCATCAATACTTCATGGCATGTTTGACAGAGTGAGAAAATATTTTATGTACAACTTTTGGTTCCAAGATTTAATTATTTGGAAAAAATCAAAACAACGGGATATGGTTCAACTAGTTTGTAAACAATTAATGTTGCTTGATGTATTACACAAAGATGCAGTGAGAAGGCTTTCACCTATTTACTATGTAAATTTTACATTGAACTGCATAAATATTAAAAAGTCGGGGTGCTGATCCTTGAAGAAAGAGAAGCCGTTTTTATCTCAGACTTAAGTGATTATGCACATTTTGGATGCATCTATGTAGTTATTATCAAATTGTTTGTAACTGAGGAATATTACCTAATATGTGCCATCCATTTGAGATTTGAGGTGAGGTGGGGATTAGGTAGCGGATCTTTTGTGGCAATGTGACGCAAATTGAGGTGATAAAGATGCCGCTGTGGAATAAATGTCACTCCATCCAATTTGTCTTTTGGATTTAAACGATTTTCATACATACCCATGATCTGATTGATTTTAATTTGAAAATTCAAGTTTATAAATGCTTTTTATTGTTCTTTTGTGGATGTTCAAGTTTTCCTCTTTAATTTTCTTTCTGTTAAAGTCGAAAGTAATCAATCAATGAATGAACAGACAATTTTGTTTTTAAAAGCCGAATGTTGTACAACAAACTATGTATTGGATTTAAATGGGAATTCGTGACTGTTGATTTATAAGACTATATATTATTGCAGCATCAATTAATCGATTCAGTTTGATGTATCCAACCTTTTATTTTAGAATTTTTCAAAAAGCCTTCACAATGACTGTGGGAGACAATTACAAGAACAAGGCAATTAGTTAGTTTATGTGAATAATCAGGGACCAGTCTTCAATAACTTTTAAACCTGTTGGTTTGTGCATTTGCTCAATATATTTATATTCTTTGTTATTGTTCTAGCTCAATTTGAAGATTGAGAAGCCTCATTTGGTATTAAGTAATTACTTGCTTTGATACAACGATTAAACTATAAAGCAACACTTGCACAATTAATCTACTCTAAAAGAATGGGATTTTTATGAAAAAAGAACGGTCATGCAATTGCACTCAAGTTTTTTTCCTAATTCTTTTTCTCGATGTAGGTATATAACCCGGGAGGGATTATTATTATTACATGAGGAAGAGTTCCGCAATAATTTTACTTGAATGTGGCTGAACTAATAAGCAAATCGAATGCAGAGCAATTAATCTCCTATTTGTTTAATGAAGTTCACTTTAGTTCCTCTATCTCCGTTCGGCATCTCCATCCCTATATAATAATCGTCCACCAAAATGACATGCATCTGATCTTATCTCCCTCTTTATAGGCTAAAACATTTTTTATTGAGACAAAGAAAAAGTTGCGTGGTCTGTGTTTCTTGTGGTCCGACGTGACCATTCGATATTCCCCTTCAAATATAGTCCTTACTAAATGGAAAAGTAAACGATTTTTAAGTGTCCGGAACATTTGAAGTTGATTAGTTTGGCATTTGTGCTTTAGTTTTAATATTCTATTTGTTTTTGTCTTGTTTTTTTTCTTGGAATTGCACGCAGCACACATCTTTGTCTATTTCAATGTAAAAGGTTACATTTTTTATATAAAACGGTGTTCACGGTAAATTATTTTCTTATTGGGTGTCAATTAAAAGGCTTGTTCCACTTGGATGTTTGGTGTAATTTGATGCTTTTAATTGCTAAAATGTAATAAATTAACGGTATTTACTTTAGATACGATCCCCATTTATTGGATTGACTGATGATAATTATGGAATTTTAGTATTCTCTGGCCCTCTCACCTTACGGTAAATATTTTGGGCCGGAAGTTGGAGCTTTTCATACTTAATTGTTAAGATGACTAGACTATTGAAGGATTGATAACCTTTCATTTGATGTTATGACATATGAAGATCAATATGGAATAAATCCATTGTACTCTGATTGAATTGAATGAATACAAGCTGGTGAGGAAGTCATTAAACTTAAGTATCAATAAATGAATCAATCATGAATAGAATTTCGATTTTAATAACTGGAATCATCTCTCTAAAAATCGTGCCCATTGGGTTGGTTATGGTATGAGATTATTATTATCCCTGCTTCACATCACTCACTCAGGTGCTACGTCAAATCCCAGACAAACTTTCCACCAACGGACTTCATCTCTTGTCGTGTCAAGTCCAATAAAACGTTTGAACCCATCGTCTTTCTCTTCCCAGTATCCATCCCGCTTTCCGTTTTATTTGATGATAAGTTAAAAATTGGTCAGTCAACTGGTGGCTATAGGGGCTAATTTATTGAGCAGTGGTAGATATCCATATCTTTTGCATTGTTGCAAAACAAGGCATGAAATTGAATGGTAATAAATGGAATTATAATTGTAGAAATGGAGGCGAATGAGGAAGCCAGAGATTGATGATTCTTCAAAATTTCATGGGAATGGGAATTCGCAAAACTCTTCAATTAATCCTTTTGTTACCGGCATCATTTTAAAGGAGCTTTAAAATTTAAATATAAAACACAACAATGAATGATATAGCATTTATAACTTGCTGAGAACTAATCAGTGTCTTATTTTATGTGTTGAATAATCCAACTGTATATTTTGGAAACAAAACGCGGAGCCAAACTATGTAAACCTGGCGATGTGCTTCATTTGCTTGTTCTCTCCTGGTAGGTATCATTATTTAGATTTTAGATTGTGGAATTTGCCAACAAATGGGATGAAGCCCAGAGCTGATCATAGCCAATTAAACCAATTGATCGGTTTATCATCATCCATTGAGTGGAGTAATAATGGTAAACAATCCAAATAATTGGTACTAGTCAACAGTAATTTTGCATTCTTGTGATGTTTTAGACTCATTTTAATGATTTAATGACACGTTGGATTTTACAAGTGAAGATTTATTGTTCAAGTCAATTCAAAATCAACCTACCACATCCATCTTTTTTATTAATACACGTCATTTAAATGCATAACTCAATTTATTTTAAATCTTTGTTTTCATTGTTGAAAAATTAAAAGGAATAATATTTCTACTGATATTTCTTGATCATGCCCTTGCTCTTTTATGCTTTGCTTGAGTCAAGTCAAGTACCACTACTAATTTAAATATCTGTTGCAAAAGTTGGCTGAGTGAGCAGAGGTGTATATTTTCATTGTATTTATCCATTGCTTTCAATTTGCAACAATCACAATTGTGGAGGAACCGGGATTTGGGATTGCGTATATTGTAGCAGAGATATAGAATACTTACGTTTACTCTTTGAGAAATAAAAAATCGTGACATGTAAATGGACATTAGAATGAAGTACCGTGTGTAGCTTCCAAACATTTAATGAATAGCTCATGTTCAGGTGTTATAATGAGAGGGCTTAGCCTCTCAACGGCCGGACTTTTCCACAGCCAAAAGTTGCTCTCAAATTATGTGGCTACCGACCGATGCTAATTTAGATTTTTTAAAACATATTTTGAAATCAAGCTTTGTTTGCATTGTTTTAAATATTGGTAATTAAGCCTCAGAGTTGCCCTATTTTTGTGGAGGAATAGATTTTAAAATGTGCATATATGCATAATATTTATATTTACCTAAAATGCAATCTGTCTAAAATAGGAAGTTTGTTTTTATATAGATACAGTTGCATTTTTGAAAAGTTCGTGATTTGTCCTGCCGTGTTTGTTTCCCTATTTAGACATACATGTGTGTTCCAATTATATCGGTAGTTTATTCCCAGGCTTCATAAGAAATTATGCTTCATAAAAATTTGAATGGATATTGTGTACTTTGTAATGGCAAATAAATCTTGAGTTGCTTTAAATTTGAATGGTGAAAAGGTGTCAGTCTCTCGCTCTGCTCCTGGCTCATCTCTTTTTTTCTTGCTTTCCATTATTTATTTTAGAATCAAGATCTATCAATCCTCAAATTTTTAGGACGACATGAAATTATTCTAGAACAGTCATTATGAACTGTAAAGTTAACAAAAGTCAAGAATTGGGTTCCCATTTTAATTCCAAGTATAAATTCCAAATGTCGTGTACAGTACTGAAATGAACAATATGTGACACGCGGACATTATTCCAAATTTTTCAAGTAAAGAAACACAATGAGTCTACTTTTTGATCTCTGGCTGAATTATGAGTTGGTTCAATTCAATGTTAAATTAAATATAAATGGAGTTCCGATTATATTAAGGGTTGATCATGACATTTATGACTGTTGAATGAAATGACTTCTAACACATTAAAATGACTTATGTGCTAACAACAAGGGAAAGATGGGGACATGACAAAGAAGACACATGACCACCATTGGTTTTGGCTGTTTTTGTGGGAAAAACCTGTAATTTAGAAATGAGTAATGAGTGTATAGATATAGAATGTAATGTTGAACGTGTCAAGTGGACAGGTCAATTTATTTAGTGGGAAATGTATATTACAACGATGTGTTGCTTTGTTAAATGTTTGAGTGAAATTAACCAGGAAATTTTGCAAATTATGTTAATTCTTTAATTTACGATATGTCTAATGGCTTTGTAGTCTGTCTACTTGCTAGATAATCCCCAACTTCTTCCAATTGTTGACATTCAAGAGTTTTTAAATTGCTAATGAGTATTCACACACTTGATATTTTTTATGAGGGGGATGTGTTTTTAGACAAAAAGTTTCATTTATCACTCATATCCACCTAAATAGTGGAATTTGCACATTTATTCGCTAATTTCATGTGTCTACGGTCATGGTCAGCTTTTAGGTACACGAACTTGTGGCCTCGGATTGGATCTTTTAATTAGTTCTCAGCAAAATCTTATAATTGTAATCTCAATTTGAGTTTGTCAATGAACTTTCTCTCATGATGAGAGTCTCGTTTTAGAAATGACATCACTTTTCTTTGGTGTGCAAAAAAGATTCCAAACGTTTGTCCATCATCAAGTTCTTCGTACATGTCTCATCTTGCCTCCTTCCAACGCTCATCAAACTATTCTGAAAATTCTGATATAGGTCAATCTCGAATTGCCCATCTTTTCCAATTAATTTCTATATGTTGTATGTGTAAAAGAAAGCTAATTTTCTCAAAATAACGAAGGTTAATTTGTTATTTGTTCATAATTCCTATTTCTTACACAAGTCTGAACTAATTTTCCGACCTCATCTCGGAGTTATAATTAATGATTTAAATACGAGTGGCTGACGATAAAACACGCCTTCCACTCAATCTTTATTATTTCTTAATCTTCCCAGTGTCAAAAAATGATTTAATTCATTAATTACACTCCTCCTTCCTCATCTTTTATATATTTCCTTGTTTTGCTCCATACAAGATGCATGAAATTTAAAGAAACATAAGTTGTATGTACGTGTGATTTAAATTCTTGGGCAACTAATTTTGTGGAATGGCCAAACGTGGCGAAACCTCCCATATATGATGAGCCATAATTTTATAGCAGCCCAAGAAAAACAGTAATTGATTTTAAGTATCTTTTTGCAGTAATTATTGTTTTCACGGATTTGTGCCGTGCTTTGGACTATGTTCATTTGATAAAACATAAAACAGACGTTCTACAAATGCAGGGAGGTGTAGAGGACAGGTTAGCGTCGGGGTCATTTACTTACCAATTTACTATCTTTTGAATGCATTTCAATTGCGATTTGAGTGTTTTGATGGCTGGCTATTTACAATGTTATATAACATATACAGAGGGAGGCTACTTACTTCGTGAACGAAATGTTTTTTAACTTTCTGAAGAAACCGCTTGTTGGAACTTAACGA
>JAQIXN010000912.1:0-25998 GCA_034698145.1 Proisotoma minuta | reverse complement strand
TCCCCCCCTCCTTCCAACACTTCCCCCACCAAACACTAACGGACAAAGTCGGTGAGAAAAATTAACGTATTTATTCAAACAGTTCGTTAAGTTGACAAGGTCAAGAGCAACGGCTTGGAACCAAATTGTTGGTCAATCAAAATTGAAAATGTTGCACGTGCTATTATCTTGGCTATAATTAACTTTAGACTAACTAACGGCTAAACTTCAAGACACAAATTGTTTTGCACTAAAGTACAAACTATTTTTGACTTGTTATTATACAACAGCTAATTTACAATTTGATTGTTACAGGTTGGGAGATGGACCTGGGCTCCGAGGTGATAACTGAGGTTGAAATCCAGCCGCAGATGGAAGAAGTGGACCCTGAAGGCAACGGAAGCCTTGAGATCTCTGTGGAAGACTCCTTAGAAGGGGCGCTGGATGACGAGGTCATGTTGCACCAAGGGGAAGAGATTGTAGACTATGACGACCCTTCCATGGCCCTCGTCGACAGCTCCGAAATACTGATAGAGCCTCCAGGACCTTCCTACCATAACCACACCAAAAAACATCCTCACAGTAGTACAAGAAAACTATATAACAATAATCATCAACATCATCTCTTCCCAAGGTTTGATAATCATGCATTCTGGAATTTACAACGTTTTCAAATAAAGATATGTATATATATATATTTTAATTTCAGGAAACGTGTTCGTCAAGACCCTTTAAGGGACCCTTTAGCTCCTGACCTGACCATCGACGCTGCCTCGCCCCCACAGTCTATCAACAGCAGACAAAAAAGATGGGAACCCAAACAAGTGCAAATTAGGACATTAGAAGGAGAATTTTCCGTTACAATGTGGGCATCTGGCAATGACGATGGTCAGTTTACCATTTTATTTTTCGTTTATATCCTTCAAAATTTTAAGATTTATTTTTTTCAACCTTATTCCATTGTATATTATTATTATACGCCTATAGTCCCAGTTTCTATTTTTTGACGAGTAATTCTTATATTGGGAGTAGAGTGTAGTCTGACGTCACCCAGCCACTAAATCACTTGACACAATTAAATTTAAGAGACAATTGTGAAAATTTCTTAAAATTTTCTCGTTTTGTGGTATTTTTGTACCCATTTGAAAAAAATGAGAATTTTGAGAAAAGAGTGTTGTTGGATAAGGTCAGCCATATTGTTGCTAAAATAAGATTTAACAAGATCATTTAGTTTTTGCATAAGAGTGACAACAAAGTTGATAATAATTATGGAATTGAGAATAGTTGGGTAATTTGCGCAATTGGTGTTAACAACATAATATTTAATTTTGAATTAATTATTTTGTTGCAGATCCTCTAGTAATGAAACAAGAGATTGGTGATGAGTTGATCCACGAGGAAGTTGGAGGTCAGGACCAAGACCCTGATTTCACAGAATATATGACCGGCCGCAAAATTCCGCCTCAAGGGATTCCTGGATTGGATTTGTCCGACCCCAAACAGCTTGCAGAATTTGCAAGACTAAAGCCTAAAAAGGCTGCTGATGATGTTGCTCGTACCATTGCGTGCCCACATAAGGTAGATTTCACAAATAAGAAAAAAAGTGAATCAATTCTAATTTAATAATTTAATCTCAGGGTTGTACAAAAATGTTCCGGGATAATTCAGCAATGCGCAAACATCTTCATACCCACGGACCCCGAGTCCATGTTTGCGCTGAGTGTGGGAAAGCATTTGTGGAGAGCTCCAAATTAAAAAGACATCAGCTAGTTCACACAGGGGAAAAGCCTTTTCAGGTATATTTTTTTCTTTATTTAAACATATTTTTTTAAAGAGCTATTTTAATTTAATTTATAATTATTCCGTAGTGCACTTTTGAAGGATGTGGAAAACGATTTTCCCTGGATTTCAATTTGCGAACTCACGTCCGAATTCATACCGGAGATAGACCTTATGTGTGTCCCTTTGATGGCTGCAATAAAAAATTTGCACAATCCACAAATCTTAAATCTCATATACTGACTCATGCGAAAGCAAAGTATGAAATCCTTTTCTAAAAATTAATATGTTATAAATATTTTTTTTCTACAATAATTGTGTTTTATATTTGTTATAGATCCCGAAACAATTTTATGAGACAGATGCAAAATATGCCGAACGATGTTTTGAACGAGGCACAATATGTTCAAGTAGAAGTAGGAGCTGATGATCAACAATTTATTGTGTATACTGACTGATGATTCATGTACCTACTAGACTAAATATTTAACTAAATAATTGCCTTCATTCTTTCCCAAACACTTTTATAAAAAAAACAATTTCTCCCAAATCTATAATGACTCTTCAACTTTTTAACCAACGAAAGAAATTCATCTTGTTTTACAGAGAAACAATAATAATAAAATTATTATTATTATAACAATAATGTGCAAAGTGTTTGTAGCTGTTTAGTACAGTTTGTGATTTTAAGATTTATTTTAAGTTGGCCTAGAGTAATTTGTAGCATGCTATATAATTGTACAATGGTTTGATTGAGTTTTAGTTTGATGTCAATAAATAATTGATGCGGAACTTTTTAAATTAGCGAGTAGGAGGTTCTTTGTGGGGCACTGGCACTTCAATGTTGATTTCTTCAATATTCCGAAATGCAAAAAGCGCTGCATGGTGAACTGTTAGCGAGGTGTTCTCTTTGGCCTCCTTTACGCAGCTCCATAACTTGAATGCCGCAATTTTCGTCCCTACGAAATATTCTCTAGCTTTTGAAGAGTTGATGATGAAGTATGTGACAAGTCTTAAGGCTTTTGCCTTTATTTCAAGATTGACATTTGTCAGCAGTCTCCAAAGCTCTTCTTTTGTATCTGTGAAGGGACAGGCCCCTAAAAACATCTCCTCCACGTAATAAGCGTTGGTTGAGCTTATTCTTAGCAGTTGACAGAGGATTGCAATTGTGTTGCATGTAAATCTCACATTCTTTACATCCATTTTGAGAAACAAGAGAAAAATTGGAAACAACTGCAACACGCACAAACTGTCGCAGATTTGGACAGCGAAAGCTTGATCCAGGTAAACCAAAAAAGATATCTGGAAAATAAAATTTTGTTTAAGGCGGGAACGCATGTGAACGAATTGTCTATCTTTCCGATAACTTTTGAACAAAACATCAAAAGTGAATGAAATTTTGCATACACGTCATTTTGATCAAAAAAAAGATAGGAACTAGGAGAATTGTTCTGCTTTTTTTGAGTTTTTTTTTAAAGTTACTTACCAGTCTTAAGCAACTCTCAAGCGCATCCGTGTCGTAGCGAGAAAGAACTCCAATGATTTCTTCCAGACTCGCCTCCTTTTCCTTAAAATGTTCTATCTTTCGATTTCGAATGAGTACTTTGGTAGCGTAGAGCAAATTAGGAATAACTTTTGAATCCATGTACATTGCTTTAATGTTGGCATCAAAACCTTCCGGAAGAGGTTTTTCCATTTCCCCCGGTATCCTTCCCAGGGTAAAAGGGACGGAGAGAACATCTCCAATCTTTTTATACACTTCCCCAGACGCCAAGTGGTTTCTCAGTGGGGCCACAAGCACAGCAAGAAAATGCTTCTCGCAAATGCAACCTGGGTTTGACTTGACTTCCTGTTTCAGAAAGTAAAATAATATTATTTTTTTTTTTAGATTTTTAATTGTTGTTGAGCCAATAATTGGTCACCCTTATAGTTTTCGTTAGGAAATGAATCCATTCTTCACTCTGAATAGGTTTGTCCCCCGCATTGCCTAGTCCATGAAGACTAAAATCAGTCCCAGATTTCCAAAAAAGATCAGTACCCTCCTCATTTGGATTGGCCCAACTGCCGCTACCTGCTCCGTCCACAACTGTACGGACATCTTCGTCCTCGTCATCCTCATCGTCGTCAGAGGTGGATGTCAAGGTCTCACAAGAAGAATCGCTTTCATTTCCTTCATTTGCATTTGTTTCCTCTTCAACTTTCTTCTTTTCTGATGGAGAAATTTCGCACTTTCCGAGCTCCTTTTGTGTTTTTATCAACTTTTTTTGCGCCTTCCGCATTTTCATATTGAGCTTGTCTACTTTTGCTAGGAGGCGCAAATTTTGTTTTTCCTTTGCCATCTCTTCAGATGTACTGAGAACTTTTGCAAGTGATTGTTTTTCGTCAGACTCTAAAGCCAACTTTGAAAGCTGAGTTGCGATGAAAGGATGATGGCATATGTTTGGCCAACAGAGTCGCCTCTGAGGATTCTTTTCCAAAAGACCCTTGACGAAGGCAAGACAAGCGCCGTGAAAAATGTTGGGTGGAAAGACGATGCTCTGATTCTTAATCATTTGAACCAACTGGTTGAGTATTGTGGTCATGAATGGTGGCTTTCCCGTAAGGCACTCGTACAATATGCATCCTAGGCTCCTTTAAAAAAAAAAACAATCGATTGAAAAACTGCCAACTATTTGTATTTTTTTTGCATACCACAAATCCGCCTTCTCGTCGTAAATTCCAAGGTCTAGAAAAAAAAATCGTTAGTCAATAATGAGCCACATAAAAAGGTTAAAAGGTCTCACGAATTATTTCGGGGGCCATGTACAAGGGCGTTCCTTTAACGCTTGTGAGAAGATAACTTCCCATATCCAACGCTTTAGCAAAACCAAAGTCACAAAGTTTATAGTTTCCATCCGATCCGATGAGAACATTTTGTGGCTTGAGATCCCGATGAAGAATTCGGCGGACGAGGAGATAATGAAGAGCAGCCACAAGGTCAGCACTTATCTTGACCACCACTCGCTCCGAACATCGACCCCTTTCTGCAAGAAGACGGGACAGATCTCCTTGCGCCGCAAATTCTGTTATTATGATAATGTTCTCAGCAGTCTCAAACGCATCCAACATTCGGACAATGTTTGGGTGTTGAAGATCTCGTTGTAGCTGAATACCATTAATTCACTTATCTTATCTGCATGCATACACGAATTGACTTTTTTTTTTAAATGTTCCTAACCTCAAACTCATGACAAAGGCTGCCCATGTCCGCTTCCGACCGTCCAAACTATATTGAAATAATAATATGTATTAAAATAATCCTAAATTGCGGAATGGGGTCTTATCTACCTTTGAAATTTGTTTGAGGGCCACATCGTTATAATCGGCCGTTCTTTTTGCCTGGTAAACTGCTCCAAAGGACCCTTCCCCTATTTTCTTTATTATCTTGTAATTGTCCATCCCGACATAATTTACCATTTTAACACCCTCCGTCAATCATTCTGCTCTAATTCTGAATTCCAAGATTATACTAAAACAAACTGTATATAGCTTTTACAAAGGATTATTTGCCCAAAGCTTAAAATATGGGCTAAACAAAAAGAGACGCGTTCTTTCTTTGTTACAATTTATATGCATTTATTTCTCCGATTGTTTTAGTTTTACTAACATAATTATTCATTTTCAGCCATCTCAAAATCTTTTATATCGCCACAATGACCTAGTGCTTGATTAATTAGGGCATTAAGTCCTACGCCAAGTCGTTCCTTATGCTCTCTCAGTTCTGCCTCCTTTTGCGCTTCCTTTTCCAACAAATTGCCCTCAGCGAGTGCCAGCTCAATATCTGCGCTTCTTACAACCACAGAATGCAGTTCTTTTTCGATGAGGTGAACAGCGCGGAGGAGGGAGCGACGTTGGGATTCAAGGGCACTGTGATGCATTGCACGCTTTCGGGTCGTAAAGTCCTTGAGAAGATGCGGTCGATCGACCATGGCAGCCTGGAGAAGGAAATCAGAATTTTCCTCTAGAATTGAATTGTATTTCGCCATTGCACCACCAGCCGCCGCGGCCCCACGTCGACATTCATCCGAAGAAAATGCCGAAATTTTGGATGCGTTTGAAAGCTTGGCTTCCTTTCGTTGTCGAATGTTGCGAGTTCGCACTACGCGTTTAATTGTCCGTCTAAAATCATTTGGTTATGTTAAAAATTTGTACAGAAAATTAGCGTCTGTTTGCTATTTTGAGTTCTTTTCATATTTCGGGACCCATCCTGCCCTTTTCCCAAGAATGATGAGATTTTGTAAAAATTGTATGCAAATTTTAGAAGCTGGAGCTTCAACCCCAAAGGCAGGGGACTAACGTAAGTACAAGTTACGGGGCACGCTAAGATTAATTGAACATACCCCAGCTTATCACTCTGTGCTTCAAGGTCCTTTTCTCTCTTCAACAAGGATATAAACAATTGCCGGTTCTCATTGAGTCGAAGGTCATAGTCCGCAATTGTATATCCTTGTTTAACAAGGGCCTGATTTGTCTGATCCTTCAGGGCCCTTTGGAGTAACAGCAGTCGTGCCCTGCCCCTGTACATCCGATATAGTTGACCCATCAAGGAAGAGTGGGAGTGGTGTAACTGTGTCCCGAATTCTGCCGTGGCTCCTCGAAAACGACGCTTTTCTCCAGCGGAAAAGTAGCGCTGGGCTGTAAAACGTTTGATCAAAGTGTAAAGCCCTTGAACCCCTAATAAATTCCGCCTTTCCCACACACTCCAATCAACCATCTTTTCCTTCATTGTGGCGTCATGCACCGCCACCGTTTGGGCGTGGCGCTTAAATAGAGCGAAAAGCCGCCCAATTAGCTCATCCCATTCTTTTTCCACGTGATGATTATGGCGCAAAGGAGGAGTGACACCCTTATGAAGAGTTTTTGAGGCCCCAAACTCGTTTACAAAGTCGATGAGATTCTGTCGTTCGGCTGGGGTCAGTTTACTTCCTCCTCCAACTGTCTAAATACAAAATATAATTATTTATATATACAAAATTGGAAATAATTTTCGAAAAACTGCTTTAATTTGTCTAATCACACCTTGCGACCCTTGAGTCTCCCTTCCAAAAACCATTTTAGAGGACTGAATTTTTTGTTAATGTTAACCGAATCATTGACCAAGGGTTCAGATTCATGAAGCTCGGTGAACGACACGGCAGAGGAATTGACAGGCTTGAGACCTACAAAAATTTCAATATTTGATATTAAATAATTCCAAAGTAGATATGTAAGTTCAATGTACTTTTCATTTTCTGTCGAAAGCGTCGTTTGTTGATTGGTCTAAAGACAAAGTGTTCATTGTACAAAATCTTTTCCGGTAGCAGACTTTGCCTCACAATTTTTCGCCTGCATCTACGACGTGGTTCGTGGGGCAGAATCCGACGATGGTATGGAACGGGGACCGACGAATGACCAATTGGCACTTCTTTAGCTGCTTTTTTGGGGTCGTTCTGGACCACACCCATCCAATCCCTAGTCTTATTTCGAAGGACACGATGGTAAACCTGCCCATGAATGGATACTAGCCGAGTTTCAATCTTTTTAGCAAACTCTGGCGCCGAGGACACCTCAGGCTTTTGAAGTTGGCGAGCTCGGCGCAGTGCTGCTCTTGTGGGCTTTGGCTTTTGTTGGCTTTCACCCGGTCCCACATTTCCTGACGCCGGCCTTTGGCTTCGAAACACTTCAAAATTGGCCTTCATCTTCTCGTCTTGTTTTTTCTGTTGGCGTTTGAGCTTATTTGCAGCACGTACAGAGGTACCAGAAGAAGATTTGCGCTCTTCCTCCAAAATTATCCCTTTTCGAACGCATAGACGATGCAAATAGTCCTGAAGGAAAAGATTGTGCTCTCGAAGTCTTCTCACTTTTTTCATAAGATTGAGATAATTTAGGATAAGTTCTTCCTTGTTGAATAAAATTATGCTCAGCTTTCGTTCTTTTAGTTCCAAATCATCTTCGTCAGGCTGGACTTGTAAAACTTCTTCTTCTTCGCCGTCTTCATTTTCGTCCAGCTCATCATCCTCATAATGGTCCTCAAAATCAGTCCCTTCGCTTTCCTCCTCTTCCTCGTCCTCATCATCCGCTTCTTCTTCTCCCTCTTCCTCTGAATCTCCTTCCTCTTCTTCTCCCTCCTCTTCGTCCATATCATCAACGTCAAAGTCCCCTAAATTATAGTCGTCGTCGTAGTCCAAGTAGTCATCGTCGTGGTCGTGACCATCTGTTTGACTGCTTTTCTTTCTCCCATTATCAAATTTTTCGTTATCTACACTGTGGAAAGACATTTTTTCCAATTTGTGAATTCTTAAAAAATGGTTGTCTTTTATACTAAATTCTAAATAATTTTTATTAATAAAATTTGATTTTGCTTTGAACTATTCAAAGATAAGTTGTTATGCCTTGGAATAGCAATTGGAAATTGGAATAGTAAACGAAGAATAAACTGTCTCAATTTGTCTAAACAAGTATTTGAGGCATGATGAGACATCAAATTAAAATAACCTTTTCACTTCCCAACATTGTTAAATTGTTCCAAATTGTTAAATAGCTTTTGTAAAAGGTTTTAGAGCTATTTAATAATAATTTGAGTAAGATTGATTACCAAAATAATCTTTGGAATCAAAAGCATAATAAAGAGAGTAATCGTAAATCATTATGAATCAAAGGTGATCACTTCCTCTCCCAACTTTTTGTGTCTATTTGCAACAAAATTATTGAATGGGTGAAAAAAGGAGCCAGTGGCTGAAAGGACTTTTTGGTTTGGGTGCTGATAAATAAAAATGAGAAGGGATCACAACTTCCTCCTCAATTATTATTATCCCACCAACAATGGAGGGGGTCGATTGTTAAATGAGCCCTTCAATAGGATCGCAATTTGTCGGATGATTTCATTCATCTTTTACTAAACGCTACCAGTTTAGCTTTAGCTGTCCTTATTTTTATTTCTCTATTATTAATTTATGCTGTGGTTTATTTTAATCCACTGTTTTGAGAACCACGATTTGTGTCAATCATCATTAAAATAGGAAGAAACAAATAATAAATATCCCCCAAATAATCCACCCATTGATCACTCATTTAGCATTTTCATGAGCATTATCAAGGTGCAACCCTTTTCAGTGGGAAATGAATAATAAACAGTCGACACACGCACCTCGGTTTCATACAAGCCTCTTGACCAACTGGGCCCTTTTCAATAGGAAAACGATCTCCCTATTTTCATTCAAAATTCAAGTGAGACCCTCACAACAATTTCTTGTGATTGAAAGTAATTTAACAAAGCTGCATTATGCCAACTCTTTTCCGTCCCTCTGTCTATCCTGCCAAATCTGTCAACAGGATAACTTTTTTGCCAGAATGCAAGAAAAGGGAAATTGTTAAACAAGGTTTCATTCCCAATTTTGAAATATATGCC
The DNA here is from genome assembly GCA_034698145.1 of Proisotoma minuta. Lineage (NCBI taxonomy): Eukaryota > Metazoa > Arthropoda > Collembola > Entomobryomorpha > Isotomidae > Proisotoma > Proisotoma minuta. The sequence continues at coordinate 16,814 of JAQIXN010000912.1, read as the reverse complement.
AAAGGTCATATAAAGATCAAACAACTAGCTGACTTCCGGTCCATGACTAAATCTGTTTGGTTGTAGTTTATTTGTTGTATTGAGATTTGTGGCCCGGAGGCTCAATATGTATGCTAATATTCCGAAATCCTCTTCTATTTGACGTCTATTGGCTTGGCTTTCCCTTTAATCTGTTGGGAATTGAGAATTGGACGTGAAAGCTGGTTTGCTCTCAACAATTTCACTCCCGGCCCACGCTTCGTATACTTGGTACTCAAACACTCAAGCTCCCAGTCCACAAAATCATCATTTCTCATTTCTTCCTCCCCAAAATATTTGAATATATACTTGGATGGGAAAGAGATGAGTTTGCCTTAATGATTATTATACACGTAGAACAACTGTGTGGTCACATTACAACAACCACAGGTGTCTGCTAGTTATGTATGTTTGTGGTTTAAAAATGTTTCAAACATTTTGTGATTGCTCAAAGCATTAGATCTGTAAACTAAACGTATGTGAGATTTACAGAGTAAATTTACACTGGCATTTTGAGAAATTCGTGATTTTATTACAATTTAAAGCTCAGACACCTGGGCACCATCCAAACACACAAAAAAAGCTTGAATTTTATCTTTCCGGAAATGAGAACCATGTAACATTGTAATGCTAAAAGGAGGAGGCAAGAAGAGAGCCATTTTCTATTAATTAGCACTTTTCTCCTTTTCGTTCCTCATAAATTATTATGAGTTGATTTTTGGGGAAAGCACTTAAAACTTTGTTGGCCACCAATCAATCAATTCTTCATTTTCTACCATTCCAATGTTTGCTCAACAAATAATTTATTTTATTTGCCCTCGTTTGTAAAAATCTATCAACCACGTACGTATACGTATTTAAGTATGTACATACATATCTACTAAATATTTTGGCAACCTCCAATGTGCCAATGTTTTGCATATTTATTCAAGTGGGAGTTTATAAATAGTTGCTAATTTATTTCCACCAGCTAAATCATTTTGTTTGTCTCTATTAAATTTGGGACAAGATTTCATTTGCACAATTAGCAACTCGTTTCGCAATAAATTATTATTATTTGAGATGAAAGCTTCATATAACTAATTTTGATTTGGTTGGATTTGGCTCATGCGTCCGTTCGTCCGTCCGGTGGAACAATCCATAAATGAAATATGATCTCAACTATCTCCATTTTACAGCCTCTCCCCTCCCTAATGGAGTGGATGACTTTATTTGAACAATTTTCAATTTTCAAATGTTGTTTGTCTACCCGAGTGCCTACAAACTGATAGCAAGCAACTGGATGAGAATTCGGGGAATAAGTTTACGTATATCATCTCATCTCGTCAGAGATGATGATGTATGAGTTTGCAAGAACGAAGGTGGGCTCCAAGATAGCTCAAAATTGATTGATTGATGGCATTGGATATTATTTTACACGTACATTACATCTCATCTCATACATGAATGCATGTTCCCAAAGAATAAAGTATAAAGAACGCTCATCCGGCTTTTGTTTGGAGAGCATTAAATTAACTGCTTGGATGGGGAAGCTTTTAATGAATTTGTGAAAATAAATAGTGGACGGAATTTCCCTTGGACTTTGCGTTGTTTGAACTGCAATGTGTCACCTCGCTGTAGAATGTCACCCTGCGACGTGGTGACGCCATTAAATATTACAACAACCATGTTTCTTTAAAGAGCTGCTAATTAATGGAACTGACAACAATGACATGACAATGTTGTGAATTTTTTGAGAGTTTTGTCTTGTTGTTGGGAAATTAATACGGAAACTGATTGAGGTGCCGATGTTTGTTTTACGTATACTTAACTTCTTTTACTAATTGCTTAGGATGACAGCACACAACCTCAAAGTAAAGCCTCAAACTTTCTCACGCAAAGGGATTTGTGGGGCAAACTGAGCTTTATTTTGAGACAATTTAAGAACAAGAATACTTTAGCTATATTCCATTGCAATATAACGTTTAAACTTTGGCTGACTAGAGAGACACATTAATTGCAATGGTCAACAACAGAGCTGGTAGTTTATTTGCCGGGTGTAGGAATAAAATGCTAGTTGTAAATTGAATCAATCAACAAGGGATTGCATTCATTCAACATTTAACATTTAACAATGCAGCCGTTGCCCGTAACGTAACATCCTCAAATGAATCGGGAGTAAACATTGAATAGTAAGCACAAATATAAATCTAGCAAAAGGAACCACTTTTCAACTCAAGTTCCCAGTGCAATAAGTAAACCCTTATTTTTCACACTCGTCCCACTTTCTTCCCATTTCATAATAAAACTTTGAGGAGAAAGTTTTTGGTGATGACTAATTCTCACAACATTTAATTTTAGCTCTCCCAGAAATAGGATTATAGAATTGTAAACTTTCCTAAAGCTGATAATAATATTATTATTATTATTTAGCTCAACTTTTAGTTTATTCAGTTGCCAACAACTGTTCAAGGATCATTTCTCAAGTTGTAAAACTTAATCTCGTTATCTCAAGTCAAAGGTCAAGGCAAGTTTTATTCTCTTTTTTTTGGAAAATGACTCTGACTCATTCTATAATCCTCATTTATTTTTTGGGGGTAAAACAAGAAAATGGACGGACAACGACTGATAGTGATATCCAAACAAATGCACATCATATTCAGTTGATCTCTTCACGTCATTTATTTGCATTTATTAATAACAATAATGGTTCAATGCCCTATTCTATTTCCGCCATTCAATAACCGATAAGTCGAGTTTTGGGCTGACAAAACCACCAAATTAAATGTTTTGAAATTCTGTCTCTTGAATGAGACGTAATGTTTGATACAACCTTCACCTCAGTTTACACAACAATTTAAGATAGCAAGACCAAATAATGAAACTTGAAAGAAAGATAAAAGCAACACTTTTATTGCGTCTCACACGAGCAAAGAGAGTGGTCCAATTTATTAATTTAAATGAGGAACTATATATCTTGTAGTTAAAAGCTTGGGAAACTTGAAAGAGAAATGATAAGATTGTGTACACAACTTTTTCTTGGTCGTTGAAACGTCAAGTTTAAGTTTAGGTATTGGTGGGGGATAATCAAATGTATGCAATTCTCTTTGTGTCTCATGTTTTGAAATTGTGAATTGTAGAGATTGTAGTAGTTTGAGGGTAATTGAAAGTTCCGTAGTATTTACTTACTTGATTTGGATGAAATCGATTTCTCGGTCCTTCACCAAAGCACACAAAGCAAAGCAAAAGGAGTCCCTTCAGTCAAGCAGACACAAAATCAAATCATTCATTTCCATTCCTTCCATTTATATCAATTTCCTCACAGACAAACGAAAAAAAATAAGTAGTAGGATTGACTTTGACTTGGTTAAATTTGCAAAAAAAGAAAGAAGTAGAGTGCAAACAGAGTTAATTTGTACTAACCTGTTGTACTCGAGCAAAGAAAGCTTTATTAAGTAAATACAAACAGATTAGTTTCATTTTTTTTCTTCAATAATCATTTCAACAAATGTTTAAACTGAGCCAACATTGAACATTATTAGCATTTGGAATTGAGAGAAAGGAGAAAGTAGTCGGATGATCATTGATTTCTTGGATTCTCTAGTGTTTGATAAGTTTTAAAAGAGATTTGGTATTGTTAGTTTGAGGATTAGTTTGGAGGAAGTGAGATAATGGTGCGGAGATTTGGGCACTCCTTCCGAGGCCGGGGAGGGAAGGCCCAACAATTGCCAGCAAAACTATTCGTTCGCGGCCCCAACTGCGGGCGGAGTGAATGGAATATACCAAATCTTGAGTCTATTAGAATCATGTTATATGGCTATCGGGGATCCGGCCGAGAGGGTGGACTTATACTCTTTTGTGTAAGGAATTTGGACAAGTATCTTTACTCAGTTTGCTTTCCATGTTCAATGTTTAGTTAGCTTTAGCTCAAAGCATACACATAAACTGTGTACTCATCCACGTGCATTGTTTGTTTTGACAATTATTCCACTCACTCTGCAAAAGTAAAGAAGATTGATCAAATCTCACAATTTGCTCACCCAATCATCACCAAATAAAACACAAAAATTAACAAATATTATAACAACAAAAACAACAAGTCAATTGAGACAGAGAAAGTGCAGAGTAAAGAAAAGTCTCAATAGCTCAGTGATCTTGTTGTGCGTCTCTAATTAAACAGACTTGTTTAAATAAGTTGGAGACTTGTTGCTGGCTGTTGATTGAAAAGTAAAACATTCAACATTTGATCTGACCACAAAAAAAGTAAGTAAACCAAACTAAATATGTACCCTGCAGTTCTTGTGTCTATATTGATACGGGCCAATTGAAGGGTTGGGACTTTATTTGGTGATTGCATATTATTGGGGAAAGTTGCTTTCACCACCTCAACCTACGCCAAGAGAACAAATACAAATAAACAAACATTAAACATTGGGCTGTGTACACGGAAGAAACTATTAGCCAAATATATCATTCCCTTGATCCTGCAATTTAGTAAACATTTAGAATAACAATATATATATCTGCGTATTACGGGGCATTTTGGGAACCACATCAATTTTTATCCCTTATCTTGTTTATCATCCCCATTCATTGACAAAAAACGTATAAAAATGCGTAATAACCGTCTGCATTTAACCCGCTATCATAAAATAAAACTAATTGGAGGATTTACTTTTTATCTTTGAGTAAATTCCGTTTGAGTCAGCAAAAATATTTGGTTCATCTGCTGGGACGAGAGAGAAAGAAGGAGAGGCCATTGCACTAAACGATCTCACGGAGACAGGGCACAATTTACTAATTCACTAAATTAAGTGACCACTTGAAAGGTTTATCAAACTTTGCAAAGTTCATCTCAATCAAAACATTGGTTAGCAGACACAATATAAAAGCATTACCTCCACTGCTATCAGTCATCTACCAAACAACCCAAAAATTGGGAACGAAATTGAATCTCTTATTTATGTCACAAATTATTAACTAATCGTTCATTTGCCAAGTTCAACAAACGATCACGCTAAATAATTCCCCTCTATTTGCAATTCCAGATTCACAAGTTTGCACAAAGTGGGCTGCTCAACTAAATAAACTAAACAAATAAAATTGAATCATTCACTGGAATCAGGAAGTTGAACGATCGAACATTTTGTAAATTGAGTGTCCAAAGTTAACAAGTTTAAAAAAATCAGTAACAGTCCAAACTTTGAGCAAAGCAAAGCAAAGCTATTAAAGAGAAACAAATTTACATTTGTAGAAGGAAACAAAGAATATTGAATATGCAAACGAGACTTTTGTTTCAAACAAAGTGAAAGTACATAGTGAAAAGTGGCTTTATAGTTTGTGAAAATATATTATAGAAACTGCGTTTACAAAAAAATGAGCATGTTGCCACAAAAGTTGTACCCTTCAGACTGTAGTGGTGGTGGTAGTGGGGGTGGCATTGTGGGGGGTCAGTCCACTCCGTCCCCACAGCCCCTTACGATGAGCGGCTATCCCTACGGGGCTCAAAGTGCAGGGGGAGGAGTTAATGGGAGCTGCGGACAGTTCGGATCTCCTCCATGTATGTCCCCTTCAACAATGAACTACACAACAATGGGATCACCTTCAGGGGGTCAATACATGGGTGGGGGCTATGGGATGAGTTCTGGAAGTTGTGACAATCTGAGTATAAATGGGAGTGGTCCAAGTCCCGGGAGAAATTCCTCGAATTTCAGAGAATCTTCTGTAATTTCAAGTGGGGGTGGCTCAGCGGCGGCCGCAGCCGCAGCCTCTGTCGCAAGTCTCAAGAGCTATAGAAGAAGTTACACCCACGCCAAGCCCCCCTACTCATACATCTCCCTCATCACGATGGCCATACAGGTACGCATTTATGTACTTATATTTTTATTTCAATCATTCTAAATATATGTATGTACATGTATAGCTGCGGAAGTAGAATATATATGTATCGCTTATTTTTGTCGTCCTGTGATGGTGATAAGGCTATAGATTTCAATGTGTCATCATCTATATTTAGTTTCAATGTTTAAGTTAATGCTGTTATCAATATTAAAGGCGACAAGAAGGGAGAGAGATTAGTCTTTAATCTCTGGTGGACTTTGAGTAGTCGAGTAAAAAAGGGAAAAATTCTCTTGATGAAAACATTTTCAACATTTTTTTTATATGATTTTAGTGTCCGGCCATTGTGTTGTGTGCTTATCTTGGTGGTTATAAGTGATAACCGGATAAAGTGCAGGTGGTAAACAGGATGATTGTTTTCAGTTTCGAGCCGAGATTATGATTACACGTGTTGGTTTAACTTATGAATGATATTGCTAGTAGGGAACAATATTTGTCATAATATTTGAGGAAAAGTTGAAGGAACTTTTTGCGTGGACACGCACTTTTTAAAAAATGCAATAATTGTATTGATCGCTTTATTTTATGTGGCTGTGGGACAAAAAGTGTGCAAGTTGTAGTAGTCGTAGTATTTGATGTGTGCTTTGCTTTGTTTTATTTGAGTTTGGTGTTGAGTTTGACAAGTGGGAAGGAAAGCACAAATATTTATCCCCTGCGTAATTGTATGCAGCTTGAGCAAACATTTCAAAGATGGAGAATATGGAAATTTGTAGCAAAAGAGATGACAAACTATTAAGCAAACAAAATTGTAACCGTTTACAAGTTTAATCCCAGCGTTGCCCCTCAAAAAAGAGGAATTCTGCTGGTTGAATTCTGCTCCCTTCCATAATAATGAGAGAAAGATCCAAAATCAGCCCTTTATTTATTGCCATCAAAGAGTTGGAACCAAGTTTTTGAGTTCAGTGGAGCATAAGTAAGGCTAAGCCGGAGTGCAAATAACAAGATGCAAAACTTGCCATTCATCAATTCATCGTAAAATATAAAACTCTCATCCACCATTCAGTATTAAGCTTGGGGCAAACCAATAATAATCACACAAAAGCACAACAGCTCAATATACATCCCTTGACAGCTTGATTGCTTCCTCTCAATGAGAGCGTTTATTGCGTGGCTGGCATTTGATGAAAATGATGGAGAAAGCACTTGGATATTTCATACATGGATATATATATATATTGATTGTTGCAGAGTTCGACGAGCAAGATGCTGACGTTGTCTGAGATCTACCAGTTTATCATGGACCACTTCCCCTTCTACAGACAGAACCAGCAGCGGTGGCAAAACTCCATCCGGCATTCACTTTCATTTAACGACTGGTAAGTCCCCCAGAGGGCTTTAATCCCCCTCATAAAATTATTAACATTTGAACTGTCGTATTAATTTTTGGTATTTTTTTTCAATTTCAGCTTCATCAAAGGTAAGCTAATAATTCATCATCAAGGGATTAATAGAAATGAATGCTCATTTGACAATGGATATGTAGTGATATGGGGCAGTCTGAGAATGATTTTTGTCCACTCTTTTGTTTAGTGCCCCGGACGCCTGACCGTCCTGGAAAAGGCTCCTTCTGGTCCCTTCACCCTGACAGTGGCAACATGTTTGAGAACGGCTGCTACCTCCGACGTCAAAAACGTTTCAAAGATGACAAGAAAGAAGCAGTAAGAGCGGCCCATAGATCCAACGACCAACAACCTTCAATCTCCTCCACTTCCGGTGGCAGCAACAGCTCCGGCGGCTCCCTCACTCACATCCCAAAATCAAAGCACCACCACACCCACAACAATCACAATCACAGCCATGACTCACCCCCAACCAACAATCACAATAACCATGTGACCACTCACCATGGCGGAGGAGACTCGCCAAACAATAGCTACCACAAAGGGGACCACCACTCCCATCATCCCCACCACCAGTCACACCCAGGGGTCAACCACCCTTATGCCCACCATCTCATGACCAAAGAGCCGGAAGAATTGGAAAAGTTGAACATGCTTTCTAATGGTGGATCTGATTGCGGAGGTCTGACCCATGGACGCTATCCCTTGGGGGACTCTGGTCAGTTGCCGTCATTCGGTGGGGGCGGGGGGATGAAGGAGCTTGGAGGCTACCCCTCCGTCGCCTCCTCTCTTCCCTTTTCCATAAAGTCCCTCATCCCCTCAGCGGAGGGAGGGATAAGAGAACCCAAAGGTTATGGGGATCTGATGCAACACTACGGTTATTTCGGTGCTCTGTCAAATAATCCCCAGGAGTCCTCCTTCTACAACCCAATCTACCATCATCTCCCCGCAGGAAACGCTTCTTGAGTTTGGGGCTTCCCCATAAATAAGGGTTAAAACAAACTTAATTGTTCCTATATAAATCCCCCTCTGCTCCAATCACTTATATAAACTCTAGTTATTAATAATAATAATATTAATTTTGACCCAGATACATACATAAAATAGTAGAGAAGAATTAAGATGCTAATTAGTAATTAGCCAACTCCTGTGTAAAATACAGTTGTGGATTGCAGATGTACTAATTGGGCTGCAACTGTTCCATTCAATTAAGAGAATGCGTATTTTTTCTCACTTTAATAGAATTTAGAAGCGTGTAATAATTTATCTACAAAGTACACGGTCCATTGTTGTCGAGTTCAACAATAGGGCTAGTTAAAGTTATCCACACCGGCCGTTAGTTTGGTAGTCGTGGCTGGTGGTTGTACATAAATAGAGTCATGCAGTCATTTAGCTAACAAGAAGAAGAAGACGCACGTGAAATCACACTCAACTACATAAAGTGAGTAAACACTTACAAATGTAAACCCACGTAAAAAATGCTTTTTCTCTGAGCAAGCAGTTACCACATTCTTTTATTTCATAGTTTAGTTATCATTATTATTATTGTTATTAGGGATGGGGGCGTGAGGGGGAGGCAAAAGTTTACACTCTGAAATCAGTTGCATCTGTTCACTTGAGTCCATCAGTTTCAGTTGGAGGGAGAGAGCAATTTTGTTTTATTGTAAACTGGTATTACAAAGGAGAAAGCCAGCCCCCATAGTGGTTTAAATTGTTGTTAGTGATAGGGATAACAAATTGCTACTTTTACTCCCATAAAAGAGCACAAATGACATACAATTTGGCCCCAATTTAAGAGGAATAACTAGGCATCAGATCAGCCAACTCTCCAGGAGCTCTCTTTCTTTTGTCCCCAACCAACAATGCAGTGAGAAATCATCATTCAATTTTGGCTTTACTAGCTACAAGGCCGGAAGAGAGCCACGTACAAAAGTAAAAGCTCTTTCAACATTGATAAATGTCACCAAATGACACCTTTTAGCCAACTTATGCTTTTTATCTTTTACACAATCATTATCACAAGTAACCATTTCATACTTTTTTGTCTACATTTTTATACTTGTTTTATTTTAATCAGTTGTTTTACATATATTATATTCAACAGCAAATCAGTAGCACAGTAGTCAATTTCAATAATAAAAAAAACAACTTAAAAACATGAGAAATATTGTTGGCGTAATAGATTTTAGACTAATTTATAAATAAGGACGTTGTGCAATTTTAATTAACTAGGCTATGTAAACGAACAAGTGTAAATAGTTATAGGAAGGAAGGACTACTAAAGTATAAAACTAAATATTTGACTTGAAAACATTCATGTAATAAAATAATAAGATTTTACATAAATATACAAAGCTCCTTTCTCCTGACTACTGCTCCATAATAATTTATTCACCTGGATCAATTGATTTTGGGGGTCGACAATTTAAAATTAAATGATTATTATGGATGATAAACTGGATGGAAGGGGATAATAATGTGATGGGGAGAATTATTATGATAATTGTTGTTTGGTTTGCCCACCCTCGAGATACAGATCTAATTTCCACTAATTCTAAACAAACAAACGGCAGCAGTTGATGGACTTTTTCACCTTGTATAAAATGCGTGGCGTGGAGCAGTCAAAAAGGTGGAACATCATCAATCGATTTCTTCTTCGTCCTTTTTGGCATAACAATCAATTGGAAGCCACTTCATTTGATCCTTCCCCTTCTCTCTCCTGGCCTGAGGACACTTACACTTAATGGCTTGTAGTCGAGTAAATTTGGATGTAATGCCATCCAACATTATTTCAATTTCATTAGTTCACCACCTGCAAACTTATTACCAGTGTTGGCTGGTTGCATGGTCATGATAATTGTTGAAAAGGGCTCTTGATCCATATGGGGAGTAGTATTACCTATTCATAGCCACGAGGATAAAGTAGAGAGATGACAAAGCCAAACTAAGTACAACGCCAGAAGGATAATTGCTCTCAATTGTTTGTCACCCACCAGCCACTTGGTCAGTTGCTGTTTTAATTTGTAAGCTGATCGCTTTACAAGTCTCCCTCAAATGGCAAACATCAATGATGATGATAAGCAGAATGAATTTTTAGGAGATGTGGTTTGTGAGTGAGATGATAGCTGCACTTTGGATTATTATTATGAGGAAGGTGGACAATGGGAGCGGCTAATCCCAAAAGGTCCGCAGAGGGCACGAACTTCATTCCTCCAGATTGACGTCCGCTGCTGGACAACCATTATCACCATCAACTGCATTATGCTATCTAGTTTTACCTCCCCACTTTGGGATCACATCCAATAACTAAGGCCATAATGGATTGATGCATGAGATGAAATATAACGGATGTCTTCGTCTGATAGCATTTGCAATATCATACACTTAACTCATTTAATCACTGTGAGATCATTTCTGCCAAATCCACCCACATCCATTCAATGCCACGTTTGCTAAAAATTATTAAGAAAAAAAGAGGCTCCAAACAATTTGTCATCTTTGCCTTGACCTCTCAATTAGCTCAGATAACATAATAACATTATGAGATGAGTATAAGTTTTGAATTATGATGTCTGTCTGACTGGCTGAGTTATCTGAGACTGAGAACAAACAAAGGAGGGTCATTTGGTTGTTAGTGAGTGTAAATGAGTTGTATCACTTGTTTCATCTGGAGATAACCAGCCAGATTAAATCATTTCCTCTCACCAAGGGCCCTGTTCCCTAACAATGCAAACATTTAATAACAATGCGACCAAAACTAAGCCTTATCAAATGCAATATATAATAATATCTATATACTCATCTTTATATAATAATATATAATGTATGAGAAAACTGATAAATCTTGGATTTGTGATCCCAAGTAAATATCCCATTACTCAACTGTCAGTTGTCAACTACAAGTTTAGAGAATGGAATTGATGAAATTTGTTGAGAGTTGTGTGTCATATTGAAGTGGCCATCGCACTTTTCCTCTCCAAAAATGTCCATTTCATTCTCACCCGTCAAACTTTTTTAATAAGAGTCCAGCAAGAAGACAATGAGACTCAAGTATTCAATTCCTCACACAATGAAAATGAATCCCATCCATCAACCACACATCTTTTTAACCACAAACGAGATACATTTTATTGTAAAACTATCTGTGTCCCATGCCCCATTAGATAAATCCCCTGGAAAACAAGTTATTTGGTCCGTTTAGTTTCTTTTTTAAAAAGTAAAAATGGAATTGGATTAAAAACTTGAGCCGGTCTTAGAATTTGTCATCCGCCCTTAGGGGCCAACAATGGGCTTACTCTTCTGTCGACAACCAATTCCATTGTCCACCCCAGGAATCTTGATACTAGAAACTAATCCAATTAGAAATTCATTCATCTCTCAACTCCAAAGGTAGCGTTCGGGAGTGTGCATTTAAAACTGGATTTATGTAGTTATTTATTATGTAAGAGAGCAGCGATTCAAGAGCTGGATGGACTCACAATGGCTATCAATATAATGGAATTGAGACGAGGGGCTTCTGTTTGTGGTTCTTTCTCCCTTCAACATTTTTCAACGCCATTTATACTGATATTTATGAGGGCGAGCATAGAAGCATTTCATTTAAAACAAATTAAAGAGGAGTGAGAGCCGTTATAAACTTTGTAAAGTTTCTGTTGGCAAATTGTGACATTTGCTCATTTCATGGCATTCAAAAATTTCTTCTTCTTCTTCTTCTTTTCAAACTCACAACTTTTGTGGGCTGATGAAAATGATAAATAACTAAAGAGAGAGAGAGAGAGTCAACGTCTTAAAAAGTGTCTAAAGTTCAGAGTCACTCTTAAATAAATTCAGTCAGTTGGGAAGAATGAATGGGATTCTTGGCCAACAAATTTCATTCCTCATTCACAAAACCCAAACAATGATCAACAATGGAACAATGTAAAAAAATATTTTCCCACCCAACAATCAAATGCAAATAATAAAGCGTGCTTTTATTGGGAATGGAACCATAAATAACAAAATAATTTTTGTCTCATTCCTGACTTGGCTCACGCATCCTGTTAAATTCTAGGACGAGAATAGAGCTACCTGCTTTGTCTGTCTGTTCATCTGTCATTATAGAAATATAGGATTTTACATCCGCTTGATGGGGAAATGGAATGGGTATTATTATTCCCCTTTGGTGGAATTTATTTGTAGTAGGGAAAGGATTTGATTTGGTAAAACTTTCTTTCCCCACAAAGTCTATTTCTCCGGTGGAATTTTATTTTATTTGGGGCCTAACTTTGGCTCCGCTCCATTGGGAATTTGTTCTAGGCAATAAAATGGAGGCTCAATCTTTGGTGGAGATAAATTGGTTGGCTGGAGATTGAATCTTATCTCGGAGGGGAAACTTTGAGAGTCAACCAGCCAGAGTTTCAATATCATCAAACACAAGAGAGCTCCTTTATCTCATATTTTTTGTCCAATATGTCCCACGTCCCCACCAACCCAAAAGTATATAGTAATTGATTGCGGAAGAAGAAAAGGGATGGATAGAAAATTTATGAGAGGACTAAAAACTAAAACATATCTTCTTACCGCAGCTGCCATTAAATTTTTTATTTACTTGTAGTCCTAAAATATAAAATAAAATCTCGGCTATGCAAATATGGTCGAATTGAAAATTGCAAAATATGTAGAGCTCATAAATCTGGCGTTCTTTTATTTGCTCAACGATTGAGAGCACAACTGTTGTGGTTTGCTTTGCATAGCTGAAATATGTTGAAATTTCAACGACAGGCAGAAAATATTTACACGCGTTGGCGTTGGGTGAAGAGTGAAAGCATGAAAGCAAGGCTTATTTCCAGTTGCCCACTCCTTTTTATCCCCAATGACAAACATGTTGATTAGTTAATCATGTCACACATTTGTAAAGGAAAATTCTACAGATAATCCCAGGATTTAAATTAATTGTAACAATTTTATTCTAAATGCACACAGTTCAGTGCAAAATTTAATCCAAACTTCTTTTATTCTTTGTCCGGGTCAAGCAAAGACTTAATCCTCATTTACACAACAATATTATTCGCTTTATATATATATGGGGTTAATTCGGCAGTAAGCATCAATACGATGAAATAATGAAATAAACTTTGTTTTGTATTTCCGTCATTCATATTATTTCATTGATGTGTGTATGTATTAAAAAGTTGGAGCCGGGTGCCGGAACTGAGTTGTTTTTTGTAATGCTGAATAATAGAGACTGGTATTATTCCGCGTTATCATCCGGTATTGTCCTGATCGGGGGACACGTGGCCGGCCAATCTTCTCCTTGTGGTCGGGACAATTACGGGATGATTGGAAGTGTGTCCATGTTAAATTTATAATGAGACTGCAAGGGGCAAGTGTTATTTTTATTGAGGGTCACCTCTCTTTGTTCTCCCGAAAATCAATTCATTAAATTGATACGCAATATGCTCACGTCCACCTCCAACATTTTCTCTCAAAACAAGTGACGCATCCCCGAAGCTTGTGGGAAGATATTAAAAAAAGAATATGTTCATTGCTTTATCATCAACGTGGCTCGTTGGGAGAGAGGAAACAAAAATTAGAGACTTTGTGTGAAGTATTTTGATGTTTCTTTCATCCCTCAACTAACGATATAACCACAAAGTAATAAAATGAAAATCAATGAATTTTAGTGGCATGCCGGCCAACTGACAGATATCCACAAAATGATGAAAAGCTTAGAATATTGGCAAATAAGAACACTGTTCAAATATTTGCATGGGGGAGCTTGTTAAGAAAATCCCCCAACTCTTTATTAATAAAATATTTCAAATATTCACCACTTGAGATAGACCCTTTTTAATTTGCGTCATTTCAATTCGTTATTATTATTCTTAGGTGAGTGAGAGGGAGGCTTTATATGTATCGTATATAAGCTTTCCCTATCGTTTGTCATATTGTTGTTGGACGCGGTTAGTTTTACATTTACGGAAATGCTTAGCACTTGTCTCGTTTTGTTAATAAAAAGCAAACAAAGCGGATGAGCAGCTGAGGCGACAACACTTAATTGGGAACTCACAAGTGCACCATTGGAAATCCAACTTAATCCAATATTACGTGACATAAGGCCCAGCTCCAGGGGGCTACCAAAAACATTCTTTTAAACTATTTTTAGAGGTATATATTATATATGTATAGACATTCACAATCCGCAACATTTGCTTAACTATGCAAAGGCGTGGCTTTGCCGGAAGTATATAGTGTCTTCAAATTCCCATGTTTAATGCGAATTAGTTGTACTATCTTAAAAGTGTGCAAACATTTTAGATTTTAGTTGTTGGCTGAACAATGGAGCGTATCCGTTGGATTGCGGTTGACAAGGGACCTCCCAGGATGGATGGACCAAGGATCTGGAACAAGAAATCCTTTTAGATGACTTTGTCCATTAGATGACAATGCACAAATGGAGCAGGAGAATTCACAAGTGGCTGCTGCAGTCAGTCAATGAAGCCACTTATCTTAGGGCCACCAAAAGCATTACCTCACCACCTCTCATACTCTCATCCTAATTCAATTTAATAAAAAACAATGGGAAACATGAGACAAACTACTGGAATCTCATTTTTTACAAATGGGCTTAAAATGGAGGTGAGGTGAGTAAAAAAGCTGTGGGGGGTCTTGTGTAAGCTTTGTCGGTCCGCAGTTGGTGACATTACAGCCATTGTTGAGATTTGTAGTTGTTGGTTGTGGGGTGAGAGAGGAAGAAAGTAAATGTCCATTTGCCCTGGGGCTGGATGAGATTAGTCTCAAGTGGACTTGATCTTCATTGGCTGAACACAATTAAGTGGTCACTTCTCTCTGTCCATCAAATCAATAGATAACACCAGCCACCCATGAGTATGAGGGGATATTTGTATATATATATTTGAGGGGATGATGGGGAATCCTCAAAGATGAGCGATAGACATGCAAAGTATTGTAAAGTAATCAGTAGTGGCATCACGTCGCAACTATCGCGGTTTGCAGGCAAAGGGCCCCCTCCTTTCACACGCTCCCACAAAATGATAGATATCCTAATAAGGGATGATCAAATCAAGAGAGCAGAATTAAGTGGAGAAATTAACTCATCTTTTAATTGTTTTCCCACGCGTTGCTTTCTCTTGCTCAACAAAAGGATGTTGCAATGTGCTTGTTTTTGTTTGTTTGTTTGGAATAATAAATATTAAGCAGAGCCTGCTACTTATGAAGCCTAGTAGTGTGCTTTTCCAGTGTACACATATTTAAAGAGAGAGAGAGAGTAGTTAAACATTGTTGATTGTGTGCTGTATCTCGGAGCTAAGTGAGTTAAGTTACAAAGGAGTTGGTGATGAAAGGAATCAAATTATTTCTCAAAAGACTGTAAATATTTACCAGTGAGACATTAGAAGAAGTTCAACAGGCTTTTCGCAAATATAAAGTGCAAATTTGCTCAGAGATTTCCTTCAGTAAACACATCACACACTTTATAGCCACCAAAGTCAAGCCACTCTCAAAAATCCAGCCCATCCAGAGGGAATGTGAGGAGCAGAAGCATAATTGCAATCATTTCTTCCTTCCCATTCCTTCCTTTCTCCAGCATTTCTTTAAACCTCCTCCAACTCAACAACACTCGGAAATGAGAAGATGGAGAAAGTGGAATTACGTATTCTCCTCCTACAAAGAAAGACCAACAGAGGAAGAAGTTGAAATTAAAATTACAACTAATAATCAAAAGATGAGCTGAAATGAGTCAATATTTGCACTAATATTAATATTTTCTTCTCGGAAATTGATAAATTTGTTTACATTCTCATTTCCTAATTCATAGCCATCGCAGTTATTTTTTGAGCATGTAATTATCTAATAATTGTAAGTCTTGGGGGATGAATAATTATAAGAAATGCTCAGAGTAAGCTTTGCATGATATGTATATGAAACGTATGAATGTTACTAGAAGAAGAATAATGATGATTGGGAAAAGCGACGCTTTGTTTTGCCTGCGTCCAGTCCATCTGCCTTCAGCAAGCACAACGAAGTCCAAATACGTTTTTATGAACTGCGGGATACAGGTCTCATGAGAAAAGACACGCTGGCATAATTGCATCAATTCCATATGTCAACATAGTCAACAAACTACAGCTGCGAAACCAATTTGTCAAATCAATCAGGTATTTACTGCTTTTCATATATGCAAATTGCAACCAATTCAGTCAATTTTCTTGCAGACAAAATGCCGGCTGATAAACTCAAGAATGAAATTGAAGAACAAGGGAACAAAGTTCGGAAGCTGAAAGAGAACAAGGCGTCCAAGGAACAATTGGACTCTGAAGTCAAGATTTTGTTGGAATTGAAGGCCAAGTATAAAAGTGAGACAGGTCAAGATTATGTCCCTTCAGGAGGAGGAGGAGGAAACCAACGCCAGAAAAAAGAGCCCAAAGTCAAAGTAGATGTTCCTAAAGAGAAAGAGGACGGAAAGAAGCAGACAAAGTTGGGGCTAGACACCAAAAAATCTGAAAATTTATCAGATTGGTTTTCTCAAGTGATAACCAAAGGAGAAATGATTGAGTATTATGATGTCAGCGGATGTTACAT